>LOJH01035414.1:5509-15775 GCA_001685095.1 Ellobius talpinus | reverse complement strand
AAAATTGTGTTCAGGTTATGCTTTGCTGTTTAATAAAAAGCTGTTTCAGAGGTTGTGTGTGTTTTGATACAGTTGCTAAGTAAATGTGCAGTGGTACCCAGGGTTTTCAGTGCCACAGTGTGATAATGTATCTTATGTAAGCATCCAAGACTGCTACAACAGTAACCTTTTATTAAGTGTTTCAGGAGCTTACCTAGCTAGCAGGAACTTACCTAGCTAGCTGAAGTTCTAGGGAAGGGGCTGTGTTTGGGTTAGGCTCCTACCCTCTATTGTTCCCAGCCTAGCTGGCTCTACCCTAGCTGGTTCTACTGCGTAGATTGTTCTGCATCTCCAGTTACACTATTCCATTCACAGGAAAGAGAATGAGAGAATGGGAGTATGCAGAGTCTAGGTGTTAACGGGCTCTGCCTTGAAATGCACAGGTGTCTATACATCCAAAGCCTAGGGTGGCTGATAAATGGTTTCTTCCCTGGGAAGCCATGTGTGGCTACAGCTTATCCCTGTGGAAGGAGGTGAAGGACCTGTCACTAGCAGTCCAGCTGCAGCTTGATCTTTTGCTACAGAGTATCTGGAACTACTTTCCCTCACAGAGAATGCATTCCAGCACCCCTCATCTAGTTAAATGGTAAGCTCAAATTCAAGAGCTCTCTTGAGATCCCTCAGTTTATCTGTTCTCATTGTTCCCTGGTCTAGAGTATTATAGGACAGGGTGGTCAAGGAAAAGTTCTCAATATGGAGAGTGGAGTCAAATCTTCAGATTTGAGGCAATTGTGGAATACCTTGCTGTAGACCTGATCTGATCAAGATTTTCCTTTTTCACCACCTCCTGTGCTTCTCATCCCAGAAGTTATTCTGTTCCACCCCATCCCACCCCTTAGGCTGGGAAAGCAGTTCACTTGTTGACTGGGACTTGGTGCCCATTATTTTAAGTCAAGCTCGAGGTTTTTTGTTTTTTCTTTTGCTAGTATAACCTCAAACAAACATGAAGCCTTTTAACTAGTTCACATTCATTCCCTGTTTGTTTGATTTTGATTGCACAGAGGTCGGAGGACAGCCTGCAGGAGTCAGTCCTCTCCTTCCACCATGTGTGTTCTGGAGACCAAGCTCAGGAGGTCAGGTTGTACCCTAACTGATGTGGGATGTCCTTCTGGATATGTGTTGTTTTCATTGGTTAATGAATAAAAGCTGTTTGGGCCAATGGCTCAGCAGAGTAAAGCCAGATGGGAAGTCAGAACAGATATAGAGTAGCTGCCGAAGGAGAAAGATGCCAGATCCTTACCAGTAGGCCACAACCTCGTGATTATATGTAGATTAATAGAAATGGGTTAATTTAAGATGTAAGAGCTAGCTAGGAATATGCCTGAGTCATTGGCCAAACAGTGTTGTAATTAATACAGTTTCTGTGTGATTATTCGGGTCTGGGCAGCCAGGAAATGAACGAACAGTCTCTGTTTACATCTAAGGAAAACCGTCTTGCTTTGAAGCCTTTTGTCTGTGTCAGGCACAGTCAAGCTCTCTTTAGCCTTGACATGTAAGCCTTTTCCCCTAGGATTTGACCTCCTAATAGAGGAGACTACCTTGGGACCAACTGAAGTGCAAGGAAGACAGCTCTGACCAGAGCAGAGCTACAGGCTGGAGGTCAGGTCCCTTTGGTGTAACAATTACCAGAGAAATAGTTTTCTTTTACTTTTTTAAAAAATCTTTTAAATTGAAAATGCATTCAATATATTCTGATCACAGTTTCCCATCCCCCACCTCTCAGGTCTTCCATTTCCCCACCCATCGAACTCCACACCTCTCTTTGGTTTTTCAAGACAGAAATTTCTCTGTTACCCTTGGCTGTCCTAGAACTTGCTCTGTAGACCAGGTTGGCCTTGAACTCACATCGATCTACCGGCCTCCGCCTCCTGAGTGCTGGGATTAAAAGTGCATCACCACTGCTTGACTCTTTCCCTTTCTATAGAAAACATTTTCAAAACAGGCAAATAAAATGAACCATAGTAGTGAAACAGCAAAAAGGGATAAGCACGAATAAGCATGGAGACCTGGGGGACATGGTCAGCATGTCTGTAACACTAGCCTTGGAGGTGGGGGAGGGAGCAGAGGCAGGCAGACCTCTTGAGCTCTCAGGCCAGCCAGTTTAGCCAATAGGTTCAGTGATAGACCTATTCCATAAATAAGGAGGAGATAGAGGTAGACACCGAACATTGACCTGTGGCCTCTCCACATGCACACACTGCCACATGCACACACTTGTACACCACACACAAAATATAGGTGGGAAACCACATAGTGTCTATTTCTGACCCAGACTTTCCTTGATTCAGTGACCAACAGACCTAAGAGTTCTCATCTAACCTTATCAGTTGTCTGCCTAATCCAGCAAGAATTCTGCCAGGTCACTTCAGAGAGAGTCCCTCAGCTGCCACAGGTGAGGTGACCACCCAGGCCTGCCTTCAGCAGTAACTTTTAGCAATAATCCCCTTACGGATGCTTCTGCTTAGTATGTTTCCATTCTCCAACCCTCCAGCTCACTAATCTCTGCTTGCTACACTAGTAGCTGAGGGTGTCTTAGCAATCGCAAGTCTTGACACGCAGCCCAGCACTCCTGCACAGTGGTGTTAGAGTAATTTTTCTGTACAATTCTATCTCTGGTGCTGGAGCGATGCCTGTCAGGAAACAGCAGCAAGCTGCCTGTTAAGGACGTGTCCTCCTTAAACATACTGAAGTTGTGAACATAATGGGATAGAATTGGGCCATGTGACCTTATAGACATGATGAAGGCAGAGTGTTCGTGTGTGGGGTTATAAAAAGACCGCAGAGAACCTGCTTGCCACTTTTAAGGGCACAGGAAAAGACCACACTCAGCATTTGGGAGGAGGGCCCTCATTAGAGCCCAGCTGCATAGGCGCCTTGCCTTACCTTGGCCTCCAGGACTGTGAGGAATGTTTTATTGTTGTTCAGAAGTCACCTAGGCTGTAGTGTTTTAGCAGCCGGACAGAAGCTGGCACCTCCCACCAGGTCCCAAAGAGGTGCTTCCCTCAATCCTGACACTACCATCCCACCCAACATTTGGCTCATATTTCTGCTGCCCACTATTTACAGGGTACCGCAGACCACAATCCCTTAGTTAGGAATTTACAGAACCAGATGCTTCGGAATTTGATATTTTTCAGATCTTATAAACTGTTAACAACTTACATAGGGGCACAATTTGGAACAGTTTGTTTCTGCATCAGAATCTATGAGAATCAGTGATAACTGGGAGAAAGAATGAGTAGATAAAATAGAAGCGCAGAGAAAAGCCCAGCTGGGAGGTCAGGTTGGGCTGCCCAGTGAGATGGTGTTCAGGTGGTGAAGTTGCTTGTACAGAGATCGTCCTTTCCTTTTGGAAACTGTTCTTAAAGAAGCAAACTCCTGTGATGTAAAAGTGGCCAACATCAGCTGAGCGCTCATCTCTCAGGTCAGATACCTCACCCTTATTCCTGCCAGTTCTTTCCCCTTTAATACGTGGTCCTTTCATAGGATAAAAATGAGAGTAGAACCAGGCAGTGGTAGCACATGACTTTAGTCCCAGCGCTTGGGGAGGCAGAGGCAAATGGATCTCTGAGTTTGAGGCCAGCCTGGCTTACAGAATGAGTTCCAGGACAACCAGAGCTGTTACACAGAGAAACCCTGACCCCCTCAAAAAAACCATTAAAAAAGAGAGTAGAATTTTAGAACTTAAGATTAATTTTATGGTCAGAAACAAAGAAAAGTGGATCTAAATTCTTTAGCTGTAAGCTTCACTTTGTCCAATAGTGCTGACACCCACTCCTGACTGTCACCAGGAACTTCTCAGTGCTGCCATAACTGATATAACCACCACCAAGTCTCAGAGGTTGTTTTCATTCTTAAGATCGCTTGTAAAGAGCCTGTCACATGACAGCTGCAAACAGAGGGACAGAAGAGTGACAACCTTGCCTCTTAGCTACTTCATCTAGAAAACAACCACAACTGGCTCCACCGAACCCAGAGATTAGTGGAATTTAAATGACAAATTTACTGTAACAAAGACTTAGGTTGATTCTACGATAGCGTCTCTCTAGGTAGCCCTGGCTGTCCTGGAACTCACTGTGTAGACCGCGGTGGCCTCAAATGCACAGAGACCCACTTGTCTCTGCCTCCCAAGTGCTACCACACTCAGCCCAGAATCTGTCTTATGACCTAGGAGTTTTGAGGAGTGATACTAGAAGCTGAACTCACTCTAATCAGTTAAAGTGGTAATCCTGTTTTAAGGTTCCCCAAAGATTTATCAAATGTCTGTTATTAAAATTTGAAAGTCACCCTATGTTTTTATAAAACATATGTAAAATACTGTGGCAGGCATGTAAAGATGGTCTTCTGGTTGTCCTAGTGTCTCCTAGACTGCCCTTACTATTCTGTGCACTGGGGCCTTAAGAGACAGACTAAATGTTCCCACAGTGGGTGGAGAGAAGGCTTAGTGTTAAGCTCACACCATTTTTGCAAAGTTCCCAGCACATGCATGGGATCTCGCAACCTCCTGTAGCCAGGTACATGTTACCCCATGCAGAATACACATAATTAAAAAAATAAAAAGTCTTTAAATATGTTTCCAAGTTTATGTTTTCTCCCATCAGCTTGTCTCATTTAAACTGTCAAGAAGAGATGGTTTCTGTGGTGGTTTAATGGTTAACGCTCTGGACTCTGACTCCAGTGATCTGAGTTCGTATCTTGGTGGAACCTGTTCCTTGAGGAAGAGACCTGGTCAGACACCCTCATCAACTCAGACCACGAAACCCAATATAAGCAGGCTGCCTTGCATGCTTCAGCGTTGCCGGGGGCATGTTTCACTTCACTTCTTAAATGAGAATGGCCCTCAAGCATACATATTGAATACTTGGTCCTCAGATGGTAGAACTGTTTGGGAAGGATTAAGAGGTGTGCCCTTGTTGGAAGAAGTTGTATCACTGGAAAGTAGGCTTTGAGGTGTCAAAAGATTTATGCTGCACTGGCTGGTGTTGGGTGTCAACTTGACACAGGTTAGAGTCAGTTGAGGAAGTGCCCCCATAAGATCCAGTTGTAAGGCATTTTTTTCAGTTAGTGATCTACGAGGGAGGACCCAGCACACGGTGGGTGGTGCCATCCCTGGGCTGCTGGTCCTGGGTTCTGTAAGAAGGTGGGCTGAGCAAGCCAGAGAAAGCAAGCCAGCAAGCAGATCACCTCCATGGTCTCTACATCAGCTCCTGCATCCATGATCCTGCCCTGTTTGAGTTCCTGTTCTGACTTCCTTCAATGATGAAGAGCAATGCTAAAGAGTAAGCCAAATAAACTCTTTCCTCCCCAACTCGCTTTTTGGTCATGGTGTTTTCGTTGCAGCAATAGAAAGAAATCTTAACTGAGACACGTGACATTCTCAGTGTGTTCTCTGCCTCTTACTTGCAGATCAAGGTGTAAGTTCTCAGCTGTTCCTGTTACCATGCCTTTGCTGTAATCTTCTGAAACCCAATTTAAACTCTTTTATAAGTTTCCTTGGTTATGTCTTATCACTGAAGTAGAAAAAAATAAAATGAAGACAGCTTTATTTCCTAACCTTCTCACACTACCGGAAAGCATGGGACCTATATGCTTTGAGAATAAATGATTGAGACTGTTTGAAATATGTTTTATTATACAACAGATTTAAGAAATTGTCTAGGCTGGGTGATGGTGGTGCACATCTTTAATCCCAGCCCTCAAGAGGCAGAGCTAGGTGGATCTCTGTGAGTTCGAGGCCAGCATGGTCTACATGAGCTAGTTCCAGGACAGGCATCAAAGCTACACAGAAAAACCCTGTCTCAAAAAACAAAACCAAACAAAACCAAAAACGTTGTCTAAGTCACTTGATATCTCAGCTCTCATCTTGCTGAAGATAAAACATATAGCCAAAAATCTAAGAGACCTCAGCAGGTGTGTGTCCGGAGTGTGAGTTACGTGTTGTCTGTCCTGAACAGTTTCTGCTGCACACAAAATCATTTTACATGCACACATACACACACATAAGGACAACTTTGGAATTCAGATCTCTCTGACTCACCATGCCCACATGCCCACTTTTGCCCACTGAGCCATCTCCTTTGATCAATGACATCATTTTGAAAATTCTAGATTTTGTGGTACACTGAATCCATCGCAGTGGTTCATCTTACTTACACTAGCACTTCCATTTGTGTTCCTCCAAATGGAGACGGACACTAATGTCATTCTGGCCAGTGGAAGAGCCTCGCTGAAGAGTGTTCTCTGGGAAAAGAAGCAGAGGCTGGAGAGCTGGCTCAGTCATTAAGAGCATGAGCTGCTCTTGCAGAGGAGCAGGATGGGAGCTCACAACCTCCTGTAACTCCAGTTCCAGGACATTTGATGCCCTCTTTGGGTCTCTGTGGGTGCCTGCACCAAGAGTTTATGCACACTGGAACACGGCCATGGGGAAAACAGTCACTCTGCTTTCACAACACTCTGGAAGATGTAAACAATCTCATTGGCTCCACTCAGTCTCCTTTCGGGAGGTGAAGCTAGGGTGTATTTCCAGTGTGTGAGTTCTGAGCACACCTATGCAAGGGAGCTGTTGAAAGGTGAGGTGTGCATATCTACAAACCCCAACCATAAAAATTCCTTCCACAGGGACTCAGTATTACGGTCGTCCTCTAGTCCTCCTGGAGACTCAAATGGCCTTTCGAAGGGTTGACACACGCTGATGAAGAGTAAAACATTCTCCAGTAAAACATTTTGAGTGAAACGACACTGAGAAAAAGGTAGCTCGTTTGGGCCTGTGGGAGGAGAGATCAGTAATCTGGAGTCTGCCTGAGGGACTAGCAACAGGCACTGACAGAGGTCCTGATCGTCTAGCCAGTGAGGGGTGACCACGCAATGCCACTGGATCTGGACACAGCCTGGGTACTGGGAAGAAGGTATACAAGGTTCTTCTCATTGCTGAATTAATGAGTCTGCTGTTTGCCTTTTACCTGACTCCCGATGTCTGTGCTATTGACTGCTGTGGGACAATGGTCTGTACCCTGTCACTAGAATTTTAAATAAATGCTGATTGGCCAGGTAGGAAATAGAGGCAGGGCAACAAGAATTCTGGGAAGAGGGAAGTTTCAGTCTGCAGTCATCACCCAGACAGAGTGGAAGCCAGGCACAGAGCAAGCAAGATGTGATTGCCTCACCGAAAAAGGTACCAAGCCATGTGGCTAACACAGACAAGAATTATGGGCTNGCAACAAGAATTCTGGGAAGAGGGAAGTTTCAGTCTGCAGTCATCACCCAGACAGAGTGGAAGCCAGGCACAGAGCAAGCAAGATGTGATTGCCTCACCGAAAAAGGTACCAAGCCATGTGGCTAACACAGACAAGAATTATGGGCTAATATAAGTTATAAGAGTTAATAAGAAGCCTGAGATACTAGGCCAATCCATTTATAATTAATGTAGATCTCTGTGTGATTTCTTTGTGACTTAATAAGTGTGGGAACCAGGCAGGACAGAAACTTCAGTCAACAATTGACACTGCCTTCTCACCTCCCTGAGGGAGGCATTAGGACCCAGCAATAGGCATCTGTCACTCTCAGATACAGCTGTGAGGATGAAACAGACTCAGAATACATGTGACCTCATTAGCAGAAACTTATGGCAAAAAGACAGAGCTGAAGAATTGGGTTTAATCATTAGAATCCTGCAAAAATAAATGAAGCCTTCCCAGTAAGATCCCTATGGAGTGTATAATTTAAATGAGAAAATATCGAGCAGTGGTAGCACACGCCTTGAATCCTAGCACTTGGGAGGCAGGAGCAGGTAGATCTCTGTGAGTCTGAGGCCAGCCTGGTCTACAGACTTCCAGAATGGTCAGAGCTACAGCCAGGCTACACAGAGAAACCCTTCTTGATAAACCAAGAAAAAATTAAATGAAAAAAATATTTAAATTTTATTTCAAGAGTGGTATGCGCACACAATTTCATGAATGAGGTAAGCCATTTGGGCATGAAGTGGCTACAGAAGCTTGAAAAATGCCCATACAGTATAATATGACAAGCCTATTATCTGTGTTACATGTAGAATATGTTTGCATAGTACCCAGGGATTGCATAAGTGACAGTTGAACTTGTTCAATTGATGTGCCTGTCAACACAGACCCTCTCCAAGGAACCTCTACATGAACTGACCTAACTATAGTGTGACACAGGCAATGTAAGTGTAGTCACATACAACACTTTAAAGTGCTGATGACATCAAATGATCATACGTGAACTTGGTTACTTTCAGTTTGTACAATAGAACGTACTCAAATTGTATTATAAAACTAACTGGTATCTTCTTGCATAGCCATTTAAGTGGAAAGTCCAACAGTTGATGTTTCCAATAGCAGGTATGATGACTACATGTTATCTTGCTCTACAAGACCAAAACTATATTCCAACTATTAAAACTGTCACTTCTAAGTATATTAATCTCTTGGAGCTCATGTAATGTGCCACTTTTCTTTTATTCTAAATCCAAAGACCAGTTAATTTCAAAGTTGCTTTTCCCCACCAAAGAAAGAAAGAAGTATCTGAAAGACTAACATTGCTCGATATTTGTGCAGATGTATATGCTGTCCTTCAGGGCACGCTAACTTTAGAACGCCAGCTCTCTCTCTCTCTCTCTCTCTCTCTCTCTCTCTCTCTCTCTCTCGGATTTGCAATCTTGACACACTTCAGTCCTTCCGTACCCTCCTCTTGCGCAATGACTTTACTGAGGCATCTCCAGATCCTGTGCTCTCATCAGCTTCTTTCATCTGCAAAACAATGAAGAACAAAATGTTTCCTTTCCTGTGACCTTAACTGTCTGCAGGCGCGAGCATATTTCTCATTCTTTAAACTGTGTGCTCTAACTGTTCAACGCTGTGTTACACGGGCTCCTGTCCTTCACGAAGTTGCCTTGCTGTCTTATTTATTTACAAGTGGCCTGATGACATTTTCAAAAAAACCCTGTTTGTTAAATAAGCATGTGGCAAAGACCACTCCTGCCCGCCCCTGCAGCATTTTCTTTCTGACTCTGAATATGGTCTTGATCTCATAGGGAATGGCTGTGCGATTCCCACTGTGGGATTAAATTACTCATCCCACCGTCTGTGAGTAACAAATCCTGAGCTAACTTTACAGATACTATTTCAGAACTTCTGGAATGAAAGCTTCCAGAAAAATTAGGAGAGGAAAACGTGGTGTCCTGACAGTTTTTTCTCTTTACCTTTCAGAATGTGTTTGTACCTGACAGCAAACTTTAAGAACAAAATGCATGCAGGAAGACATCATGTTACTGACATCATGTTACGGCTATACATGAGCACACCGAGTTAGTTCACCAAGTTGTGCCATTCAAAAATAATTTAGCTTACTGACAAATATATGCAAGACTAGAGCGTGGATTGAGACAACCGTCTTTTCAGCAGGAGGCCTGCACTTTAGATACTCAGAGGTCGCTGTACCTCTTTACCAACAGAGTTATGATTATTTTACCAATGCACTCTACCTTTACATTGTTTGGGGCTCAGGTGAAGTATTCCTCTATAAGATCTCCACAACATGGCACACCAGTTTTCTGCCCTCTCTATTGATTTGTTTTAAAATGTCATGGAGGTGCTTACTCAAGGAAACTGGGGGAAGCATGGTGGAGGCTGTTCCTGCAATGAGACTTACCTCGTCCTCGGACCCAGACTTATTGAACTTGTTCATCTCTTCCTGCCCCTCTATGGTTTCCCCTTCTTCTTCACTCTTCTCTTCCGGTTCACCAACTTCCTCTTCCAGAAAGACAGATTTTATTAAAGGCACAGATTTTGCTACTGAAAAGTATTAAGAACAATTAAGGGAGATTAATTTAAATTCCACAATTAAAAAAGCAACTTCTACCCTTCAAAACTCAAAAGAAAAACATAGCTAATTGTAAATACTTACACTTTACACTTATAAAATATCATCTTCTTGAAGCAAAGGGCAAGTCTGTAAAATTATTATTATGTAATAGACAATGCCCAAATAATTCTCAGCCTCCTGGTAGCCATGTCTCCATGATGTGCCTTCCCTCAGGATGACCTCTGTCTTCTCCACCCTACTGTCTAAGTCAGGGTGACCTCTGTCTCCTCCACCCTGCTGTCTAAGACAGGGTGACCTGTCTCCTCCACCCTGCTGTCTAAGTCAGGGTGACCTCTGTCTCCTCCACCCTACTGTCTAAGTCAGGGTGACCTCTGTCTCCTCCACCCT
>LOJH01035411.1:0-22958 GCA_001685095.1 Ellobius talpinus | reverse complement strand
AGGAAGGAAGGAAGGAAGGAAGGAAGGAAGGAAGGAAGGAAGGAAGAGGGACAGGGACAGGGAGGGAGGGAGGGAGAGGGGAAAGAGGGAGAGAGGAAGGAAGGGAGGAAGGAAAACATTTTGAGCTAGATAGATGGTTCAGCAGTTAAGAGCACTGGATGCTTTCCCAGAGGGCCTCAATTTGATTCCCAGCACGTATGTGGTCGCTCACAACTGGTTGTAACTTCAGCCTCAGTGAATGTGATGTCTTCTTCTGGCCTCATAGGCACTAGGCATTCATGTGGTATGTAGACATATATGAAGGCAAAACCACCCACACAATAAAATAAAAATAAATAAATCTTTAAAACATACATACACAAAAATAGAAACAATGAAGCATTTTGAAGTGGTTACCAAAAGCCGTTGGTGTGCATTTGAGATTAGAATAAAGGAAGGCTCAGCAGGTGTATAGCCTAAATTACATAGAGGAACTAATAAAAAAAATAAATGAATATAAAGACAAGTCAACAGCAATGCCAACCATTTACTTAATACCACTACATGTTCATCACATATTTACAGTACCTACCTGAGTTATTCTTTCCAGAACTCTTGACTTCAGGCTTTCTGGTTCTATTATAACCAAGCACCCAAGGCTTATTTTAAACTATGGCCTAAATTTCAAAGTTATTTTATGATATGAAAGAATTAAAATTCAGTTCAGAACAGAATGGGGGAAGAATATCACAAGAGTGGAAGGATACAATTTAAAAATGGGGTATCAATCCAAACAGAATTTCCAAAAGAGTAAACTCAAATGGCTGAAAAAATGCTTAAAGAAATGTCCAACATCCTTAGCCATCAGGGAAATGCAAATCAAAACTACTTTGAGATTCCATCTTACACCTGTCAGAATGGCTAAGATCAATAAAACAAGCGACAGCTCATTTGACAAGGATGTGGAATAAGGGGGAACACTCATATATTGCTGGTGTAAATGCAAATTTGTATTGCCACTACAGAAATCAATCAGTGTGACTGTTCATTGAGAAGGTGCGACTCAATCTATCCCAAAATCCAGCTCTTGGGAATACTTCCCAAAGATCCTTCATTCTCCCACAGAGACATTTGCTCAACCATGTTCATAGCTGCTCTATTCATAATAGCCAGAAGTTGGAAACAACTTTGATGTCCCCCAACAGAAGATTGGATAAAGAAAATGTGGTATATTTACATGATGGAGTATTTTTAACTCAGCCATTACAAAAACGGAACTATGAAATTTCCAAGTAAATGGATAGAAACTTAAAAAAAATCATCCTGACTGAAGTATCTCAGACCCAGAAAGACAAATATGCAAATATGGTATATATTCACATTTATGTAGATATTAGCCATTAAGTCAATGATAACTGTCTTAGGGTTTCTATTGCTGCAATAAAATACCATGACCAAAAGCAAGTTGGACAAAAAGGGGCTTATTGGGCTTACTCTTCCATATCACTGTTCATTATAAAAGATGTCAGGACAGGAACTCAACCAGGACAGGAACCTGGAGGCAGGAGCTGATGCAGAGGCCATGGAGTGATGCTATTTACTGGTTTGTTCCCTATGACTTGCTCAGCCTACCTTCTTACAGAACCCAGGACCACCAGCCCTGGAATGGGACCACCCACAATGGGATGGGACCACCCCCTTCAATTACTAATTAGTAAAATGCCTCACATCTGGATCTTATAAAGTTATTTTGTCAATTGATGTTCCCTCCTTTCAGATAACACTAGCCTGTCTCAAGTTGACATAAGACTAGCCAGAACAATAATCAAGCTACAATCCATAGAACCAAGAGGTTAGGTATAGAGTAAAGGATTAAGGGGTTACAATATCTCATTAGGAATGGAAATTAGAATAAATAGTTATGGGTGGGGGAGGGGATGGAATGGGAAGATCAAGTAGAGATGTGGACAAGGGAGCGAATACTGGGAGACACATTTAAAATTAAGGGCCACTTAAGGGGTTGTATGGAAACTTAATATAGTAGAAGCTTTCTAAATATATATAAATATTTCTAAATATATTTATGTATGTGAAGGTGATCTAAATGAAATTGCTAAATAATGGAGGAGACAAAGTGCCATGTCACTAAACAAAGCTTCCAGTACACTGGGTTACATCTATTGAGTTGTTGACCATACAGGTCCATGGATCCCCAAACAACTAAGGTTGTTGCCAAGACTATAGGTTGCTCTCCACAAACTGACAGAAAAGCCCCATTGTTAAAAACAAAACAAAACAAAACAAAAAAACACAATTCATTGAGCCAAAGGGGATGAAGCAAAGCAAGAAGAGAGAAAGTCCAGTAAATCAACATTATCCAAGCTCATATGAATGCACAGAGACTGAAGCAGTATGCATAGGACCTGCACAGGTATGCTCAAGGTGATCTCCATACATATTATAGCTTCCAGTTTAGTGTTTTTAATGGCTATGTATAAACAAGTGAGTCTCTTCAGGAAATAATAGAGTTTCCCTAATCTAGCTGCCTTGAGAGGCATACTTTTTTTTTGAGATTTGAGTCTAAGGCTTCTGGGCACTTTGTGTGCCTTTCAGTTCCCAAGAAACTGAGGCATTCCCTTGATGTGGGATTCCCCTCTGTATGCTGTGATTACCATCGATTAATAAAGAAACTGCTTTGGAACTATAGCAGGACAGAACAGAGGTAGGCTTGGAAAACTAAACTGAATGCTGGGAGGAAGAAGGCAGAATCAAGAGAGGCCATGTAGCCTCCGCCAGGAACAAATGAGCTGTAACCTTGCCAGTAAGCCACAGCCATGTGACAATACACAGATTAATAGAAATGGGCTAAATTAAGATGTAAGAGCTAGCCAATAAGAATCTGGAGTTAATAGGCCAAGCAGTGATCTAATTAATACAGTTTCTGAGTGGTTATTTTGGGAGTCTGGGCAGCCGGGAACAAACAAGTGGCCTCTTACTACACTCCGTTAGGCAGTGAAGCAACCAGACCACTTATATATCTCATATTCCTTTAGAAGTCAGCAAAACATGGATAACTTGACTGAGCAATTACTGTCAGACATCAATTTTGTATACCCTGTCTAGCTTGTGACCACCATTTTATCCTGGCAACTGCCATTGTATTCTATTTTGATAAAAAAGTCTGACTGCTTAAAATAAACTTGTCTCAGTGTCAGTGTTGCCAAGACTCCTACAACATACCTGATTCATTCATTCCCACTGACCATATCAGAAGACCCTAGTTCAGTAAGTGATGGTGCTTACAGGTCTCTGATTATTGTGCCTTTTCTTGGGCTTCTCTTTTCCTTATGTTTATTTATTTTGTCCAACTCCTCCAACATGTTAGTTTTATTATTTTAAAAAAGTAATAGAAGGATAATTTGAGAAATAATAGTATAACCAACTAAAACTATTATTTCCATAGACCTTGAGCCTGAAGGCCAGTCCTGTTTTACTCAGTTTCTTCCAACAAAGCCAGGGTTGCGGGGGGGGAGGTGCCAAACTGGAGATGTAAGTTAGGAAGTTTTTTCATGGACCTAAAACAGTAGAAATTTACTTTTTCAAGAAAGGAAGCATTTGTTTTAAAAAGTAGAAAGGGATGTGCAATAAGATTTTGCAAATTTCCACCAATCAAAGAGTATATTGACTGCTGCACACAAACACACATGCATGCACACGCACACACACACACACACTGACAAGGATAAGGAGATGGTGGGCCCACGAGTGCTTCTGGATGGAGTATAGATAGATAGAGCATCCCCTGTGGAAATAGTTGGGTATCTCTTCAAAATATTAAACATAGGATTATCATATAATCTGCCAATCTCATTTCTTAGCAAAAAGAATTACAGAGATATTTGTATACCAATAGTCTCTCAGCATTGTCACAACAACTCAAATATCCACCAAAGGATGAAAAATTCAACAAAATGTTGCATTCACACATAGTAGAATGTTATTTGGCTTTAAAAAGCAATGACATTCTAATATTTGTTGCAACTTTGGAAGAACCTTGAAGACATCATATAAAATAAAGCAGAGACAAAATGACAAAGGTTTTCTGAATCCAGACCCATGAGGTACCTGGAGCAGACATTCTCAAGCACAGAAAACAGAATGGTGGAAATTATGGAGAGTTGTTTATTGAGTACAGGTTTTCAGTTTGAGATGATGAAAATGTTCTGGATAAGAGTAGAAAGGGAAGTTCACTACACCATAACAAGTATACTTAGTCTGGTCAGGTACATTTAAAGACCATTGAATGATAAACCATTATGTATATTTGAACACAACTAAAATAAGAGTGCAGTTTGCTTAACATTCACTCAGATCTCCCTCTTGGGGTTATTAGGAAATGGGAGAGACCCACTGATTTCTATCCAACAGACAAAACTATTTAAAGAGTTCAACAAAAATATATTATAGGTTTGTGGTTATTAACATTTTTTTCACTATGCTATTCAGCCTTTTCCTGCTATGACAAAATGCCTGAGGTAAACTCCTTCAGGGAGGGGGATCTATTTGGTCCATGGTCTTTTAGCTTTACTGCTTCTAAGCAGGTGTGTTCTGAGTCAGAACATCTTGTTGTGTAATGGAGAAAGTGGCTCACCTCATGGCATATAGGAGACAGAGAGGAAGGTGCCAGGGACAAGATGTACTCAATATAGACCTTACACTGTGATTCATCTTCTACTACCAGCTGCCGCTGCTATTAGCCCACTCGGCTATCAACTTGTCAATGGATTCATTGATATTAGCACCTTCATGATCTGGTCACTATAATGCCACCAACTGGAGACCAAGCCTTGAACACATGATCTTTCAGAGATATTTTCTATCCAGACTTTAACAACCAACTTTTTTAAAAGAGGCTGAGATCCACAAGATGGCTTTTAAAATTTAGTAGCAAAGTCACTAATGTATTCCTTCATGAAGCATCAACCTTCAACTTCATGCCTGTCATCCCAGAATTCAAGAAGTTCTGGCAGGATTGCCAGAAGATCAAGGCCAGTGTTGGGCTACATAGTGAATTCCAGGCCAGCCTTGGCTACAGAGTGAGATCCTGTGTCAAAACAAGCAAAGGAACAAGAAAAAAATAGAGAGATATCACCTTTAATATGTCACACTATATGCTATGGTTCTAACAAGGCAGCACAAAGGAAAAAATCACATAAGTGAGATTAGGAAACTAAATAATAAGACTAAATATAAGAACAGAGTTGCATGCTAAATAAGATCTCCAGGTGTCTCAGGAGGTATGCAGGCTTTCTTTCCAAAAGTACTGTATGAAGGATAACCTCAGACCTAGGGTAAAAGAAACACAAGGAAAGATGTCCTCGACAGCCTCCTCCGTACCTTGTGAGCCTGAATCAATCGGCAGGTTGTTTTCTGCTAGATATTGCATCCAGACTGGAGACTCTTCAAACCTTCTCAGTTTGAGTCAAAGGACAACATGCAGCAGGGCTATGCAAACACTCAAGTGGGACTGAGGGAGGGAGGGAGGGAGGAAGGTGGCACTGCGTGGAGACAAGTCTCACAAACGTTCTTCATCATAGAGATGTTACAAGTCCTGGCAGCTTCAATCTTTCATTGTAGATATTTTTATTGATTGGATAAGAATTGCACACATTCTGTCCGAAGCCCAGAGTATCAACACAAACTCTTTCCCAGCACCATTTCCCTAGGGGATGAAAGGATGGGTTTTTATTGGTTCAGCTTCTAGGATTCTCACATCTCAATCCGGCCAATTTTCTTTGGAGAGAACCCTCTCCAGTCCACTTAATTGTATTTTCTAATCAAAGCATTGAGAGAGATTTGTCATCTTTACAGTCAGAAGAGAAGGCTCTCCAGCCTCCTCTCCCAGTTGTATGGGTTTGTTTCTCAAGTTGCTAATAAAAGGAAGAGCCAGGACTCAAGGAAGGGAATGAAGTAAAGGCAGTGACTTCCATACAGGCCACACACACACACACACACACACACATGCACACACTACCATCACCATCATCACTACCACCACCAACACCTCCACCTCTCCACCCCAGGACATAAAGAATAAAGAAATGGAAATATCAGAGGAAGAACAAGTCATTCCATCCTTTTCTAACCTTGTTTGGGCAAAGACTACTCTGAAGCTTCCGTTTGGATCAGAACACGGGAACCTCCTACATTAGCCACAAAAGTTGTTGTCTAACCTCTCAGTTATATTTCTCCGAATTTTCTGCTCCTCACTATTTACTCTATATTCCTGGACCATTTCTAGAGTTTGGTATGGCGGGTAATAAAATGGTTGTAATGTCAAGATTTTGCACTGTCTCTCCAGATGGGAGTGTTGGAAAGGTGAACAACCACAAACCATGGAGTTAGAAAAGTGGAAAACAGCAGTGCTTACTCAGAAAAATGGGTGTGCATGGGCCCAACAAATACAGCAGTCATAAATTCAGAGGCTGATATTCACCTTCTTCCTTCTCGATGACTTCAAACCCCTCAGGGGCAGGTTACCCCTTGGAACTTACACTCTGTGAGGTTGTATCAGGCCAATGTCACCGTTCCCTCTAAAGAGAAGAGGAACACTGTCCCAAAGCATGAGTGGCTTGATCCAGATTGTTTTGTGGCCCCAAAATAAGACTCTCAGTCACACTGAAGAATAACATCTGAATCAAGTGGCCCAACAACAAATAGAATTCCATATTCAGCATCAGGTGTTGGATATTTTTTGAAGGACATTGCTGACAAGATTATGACCCACCCATGGAAGCAGCCAAAGTGATGATTGGTCATTCTGGCTCAAGTAAAAAGAAGTATTTGTGGAAAGTTGACTGTTGTTGGGTTTCTATTCCACCTGGTCCTTGTGCTGCTTGGTTCCCACAATTGTTAAGTCCCAAAAAATTACACAGAGGTCTACATTAGTTATAAACTGACTGGCCCAGTAGCTCAGGCTTCTTATTAACTCTTATAACTTATATTAGCCCATTACTCTAGTATATGTTAGCCACATGACCTTTTTCAGCAAGGAAATCACATCTTGCAGCTGGGCCAGGACTCCTGAAGAATGGGGCTTCCTTCTTCCCAGAATTCTTCTGTTCTCATTGACCCACTTCTACTTCTTGACTGGTTGTCCTGCCTATACTTCCTGCCTGGCTACTGGCCAGTCAGTGTTTATTTNATTAACTCTTATAACTTATATTAGCCCATTACTCTAGTATATGTTAGCCACATGACCTTTTTCAGCAAGGAAATCACATCTTGCAGCTGGGCCAGGACTCCTGAAGAATGGGGCTTCCTTCTTCCCAGAATTCTTCTGTTCTCATTGACCCACTTCTACTTCTTGACTGGTTGTCCTGCCTATACTTCCTGCCTGGCTACTGGCCAGTCAGTGTTTATTTAAAATAAAATTGACAGAATATAGACCATTCTCCCACACCAGTTGGCCACACATGAAAGCACACTAAGAGTTGCTGTCTTCAGATGTCTGGATAACTGTCATTTGCAAAGAACTGAACTTTCTACATGAAGACTAAGCATTTATTGAAAGAAATAGGAAGAGAGAATGTGTGACTTGAGAGGAAGGAATTCTGCCATTTAGAACTAGGGGAGGTGAGCTTGTGTGATGAACCTGTGAGACAGTCCACCAACAAGAGTAGGTTATGACATAGGCTACGACTTGACACTAATCACCAATTTAGAAATTCTTGCATGGAAATGAAAATTCTGTGGGACTCTGGGATCTCTTCTCATTCAGTGTTTCTATTACTTAAATACTAACCCACAGCCTTGGGGAAATCACTTCCCAATGTCCCAAGATAGATCTTCAAAATATGGTTAGACACCAAAGACCTTGCTGAGACTGAGTTAGTTAGTTTGCACTGTATTCACATGGCCTACGAAAGATCTAAGAATAACCATAAAACCATTGTAATAAAAATTAATATTTGCTTTCTTCTGGCCTCCTTTTCCCTCAGTGAATAAAAAGTATAACTTGACATATTACCCTAAAGAAGCGATGAGTTTAGGTTGAGGTGACAAGCTAGTGTAGAAATCAGAGCCAAAGCCAAGCACTCAGTATCCTCTTATGACTGCAGAGTTCTCAGCAGTGCTGTTTGAATCAAAATCCCTAATAAAAAGACAATGTTTACCACGTGACAAACATTGTGCTGAGTGCTTGATATCATCCTCTTATTTGCTCCTCACAAACCACTAGGAGATGTGACTATGATGTGTTCATTTACTAGGTTAGAAAACTACAAAGCTGCAGTCACAAGTGGCTTGCCAACGATTACAGATACAGGTGTTAAAACTGAATTCCATTCCTTGGTGCAAAGAGTCCAAAGACCACACCATCAACAGTTGGATTGTTGTAGTCTTCTTTCATCTTACCTAAGGGTTGTACAGAATACTTTGCCAAAATAACTACATTACAGATTTTGGAAAATCACAAGAGATGATATAGATACCAGCTGTGGAGGCCTCTCCCTGCCTGGCTAAGATCCCTCCTATCTATGTAAAAAGCTTGACTATAGACATGTCTTCTCACCAGTGGGTTTGGGGAAATGAGCTCAGCAAGTTCCAAACTCGAAAATCAGCAGTTCTGAACATTATATTAAAATGTGGCCCAGATTGAACCCTCTATCATTAGGAAGGGGCACTCCAAGGAAGAGCCAGCAGAACCCACATCTGACCCTTAATTGGAGAAGAGAAAGACAAAACCGAAATAATGGGTACCACAGATAACTGTTTATTCTTTCCCCAGCACAAGCGAATAAACTGCATTGGAGCCTCCAAACTTCATAGAGGGTAATATTCCTTTAATGGAATGCTTTTAGAGAAGAGTCATAAAAATAAATTGAAAAGTGCTTTCTGCTGGCTACAGCTGGCGTAAACAGCATCTGAGCAAACAGGATAACACAGGGCTGAATGCCGCATTGCCATTTTTATTACTCACCCTCGACCGGCCTTATAATAGTATAAATTCACTTAAAAAACGGACTCTTCCCCCATTGGCACCCTCCTCCCGACACCGCACACCCAACAGTCTTCCCTGCTAATTCTAAGCAGCATAATTACAGGTCTTTTATGATTTAGGTTTGAGACCAATTAGCTGACGCTGCAAGCCCTTCAAATGCCAGCTTCCCTCTCGGCAGACACTCCCTGCTCTGCTGGGATTTATCTGTGTGCTTGGAAAAGGCAAATGTTTTGTGAGGAGCTGAGAAATCAGGTTTGTTTGTGGATGGGTTCCCTCCTCCCCTCTCCTCTCCCGTTCTCATCTGCCTGTGTGTAGGTGCACCTGGTCTCTAAAATTGTCATGGCGTAAAAGCACACATTGAATATTCATGCAGGGTCCCTGCCTGGTAAACAGGTAGTCCTTTCCTGGAGCTGGTGGTGGCTTCTCCCCTGCAGGTGAATCTGGGACTACTAGCTGCCACCATTTTGGAACCTGCTCAAAGGTAAGGAGTACTACAAAAATGAAGTATCCAACAGCCCCATCTCCTCTGTTCTGTCCATCTCAATATCAAACACCCCATACTCACCATCGAACAAGAAGAAATGATCCATGAAATCAGATGTTCAGCAATGATCTACAGTCAGCTAACAAGAAGGATTCACAGCCTTCTCCAAACAGTAGGAGCTTCAGGATGTACAAAATAGCTTCTACTGTGGTATAATTTCAACAACACGTAGGGTTGGAGCTGGAGTAACCACCCAGGGAACATCTACTCAGTAACCACAAACCCTTTACAGATAGTATCTTTAATCCTTACACAGCCCTTCAGGGCACTAATCACTGTGATTATTTCCCAACTGAAGCTCACATGATTAAATCACTTAACAAAAGTCAAAGGATCATCAAGCTAATAATGACAAACTGGAAATACAATTGCACCAGACACCAAGGCCACAACTCCACACCCTACCCCTCCCTGCAATCCAGGACAGGGGGCTAAACTGGACTTCTTCAGCTTGTACAGATGGTTGCAAAGGGAAGCATCAGAACATTTGGGAAAGAAAAACTAGACTAATTTGTGCAGAATAGAAGGATTAAAGTGACCAAAAAATACAAAAACATTGGTTCAGAAAAGGATATACAGAGCTAATCCCAGATATATTACTAAATCAACAATTCAACAGTATATTGTGTTATTATGCCACCATTTAATAGCTGCAAGGCCAAGGCAAAAAAATGCAGGGAACACTAGAACTACAATGTTAAGTGAAAATAAAAAGATAACCATCTCAAGAAATACAAATGGCCTTCTAATTGCAACTCTGAGAAAATCGGTATCAACAGTGGTCTCACATAAAACTTCTAGTTAAAGTTGTTTAAAATGAAAAACAAGTTCATTCCCTCGGCAAAAACCTGATGATATTTACACAGTACCAAGCAGATGGTTTTCTCTCCTCTTCCAACAGGTTTTCATGGAAATCCAACATTCCTTTGATCCCTCCACACCACTTTCCTCAATCCCCACCTCCAGCCACCCCTGTTCCTGCAAGGCCACTCTTCTTAAGGCCCCTCCCCATTCTTACAGGGGCAATTCCAGACCACAGATGGCTTCTGTTTTTCCAAGGAAGAGGGCTGCCGGTATAACATATTGTATGCTTTGGAATCCTGAGACCAAGTGTGAAATCATCTCTCTGCTTTCTCACATCCTGCATACCTGCTTGTAATACTTTTGATTTGGTCAAGGGAGCTGAAAATGGCTAGTAAGGACTGTCACATTAACAAGATCAAGAGTCACCAATAAAACAAACTGATGGACATGCCTGTGAGGGAACATCTAGATTAGGTTATCTGAGATAAACAAATCCATTGTAGCTGTCGGTAGCACCATTCTATGGGATGGATGGGGTCCCAGACTGAATAGAAAGAAGACAGCACATTGAATACCAGCATTCATCTGATGCACTGTGACCAGCAGTCTCGTGCTCCTGCTGCCAGGCCTTCCTTACCATGATGAACTACAACTGACACCCAGAATAAGCCAATAACATACATATCCAATAATTTGCAGAAGTTCCCAGAACTGGAATCTGCACCTCTCCTTACCTATTTAACAGTGTCCCATGTGCCTATTTTCAGATGAAGTTGCTGTTCACTTCCCTCCCTATCCTGGCCTGCATGGCCCTGTGTGAGGTATCATCAACCACATTCCACCTTCTGGAGCCCATATCCATGGTCCCCATGACAACAAGCCTTAGTTGGTCCTCTCTAGTATCTGCTTCATGTACATAAACCAGTATCATCACACCTGGTTATTGCTCCCAAAAGCAGACTCTTGACTGAAACAGGATCCAGCATGGGATATAATTAGATCATCACATCTTAAAAGCAAATGAATAAAAGAAGACAAGTCTGAAGTCATGAAGGAGCTCAGATGTCAAAAGTACCAACCATGCAAGCAGCAAGCATAAGGACTGGAGTTCTGATCCTAACACCCCATGCAAAATTCTGGGTGGGCATGACAGCCCACCTGCAATCCCAGTGCTTGGAAGGCAGAGAAGAGATTCTC
The DNA here is from genome assembly GCA_001685095.1 of Ellobius talpinus. Classification (NCBI taxonomy): domain Eukaryota; kingdom Metazoa; phylum Chordata; class Mammalia; order Rodentia; family Cricetidae; genus Ellobius; species Ellobius talpinus. The sequence goes on along the minus strand of LOJH01035411.1, from coordinate 11,433 downwards.
CAGAGCAACCTTGTTAGCTTGGCTAGCTTTATCAACCAGTTCTGGTTCAACAGCGAACTCCTGCCTCAAAGAATAAGCTTGAAAGTGGTCAAAGAAGACTCCTGACATCAGCCTTGGGCTCTCACATGCACGCACACACATGTACACAGGCACATACACATGTATACACAAACACACACACAAATAAAACAATAAAGAAGACAGGTCATCTAAACAGAAACAGAAATACTAGAACAAAGTACTAAGTCAAGCTCCTTGGAAGGTCTCACAACTGTGGCAGCAAAGTAGATCAGCAGTCCTGATACAGAAACTTGAGCTGCAACATGTTATCATTGAGAGAGAAAGAGAGAGAGAGAGAGAGAGAGAGAGAGAGAGAGAGAGAGAGAGAGAGAGTGGAAGCCTGCACAAGGCCAGTCAGGTTTACTTGGGGCTTTATCTTCAGAAGGTCCCTCCTGAAGGTCTATGATCTCCCTCTGCCTACCAGGAAGAGGGGCATCTTGAGCCCAGTTTTGGGCTTCATTGGGAAGAGTCCTAACACGGTTTTTATTATCCATTCTTGGCTTGCTTCATGACTTTTCTGTCACACTCCACCCTTGTCATTCCTCATGCTTGAGGGCTTGAGGGCCACAAGCGTCTGGGTGAGGGTTTGCTGGCTCTACCCAACACATATATGACCAGATGCCCACAGGGATCAGCCTTTGCAGTGCTGTTCCCATACTGCCTGGGAATTTGTAGTTCCATTGAACAGCCTGCCATGTCATTTTATAGTGACTTCTGTCAGAGAACAGACCAATGTGTTTTAATTGCTTGTTCACATGTCTCCCTAGGAGGAGGACAATCTCTGTATCCCCATGCCAGGCACACCGATGGGCACATCCTACACCGCAGACACCCAGAGTATGCTTCCTGAATGAGTGAATCAGTGAATCGAATATTCTATTTTAACTCATTCTCTTCAATCTGCTTTAGAATTTTGCAAACTGAGAGAACTCATGTTCTAAAACTGTGATACCTATGTGTGCACGATGAGTCAGCTAAGGCACTCAGTCAGAAAAAGTGACTAGCATGCCCAGATGCTGGGTAACAGGGTGGCCCTTTGTTCACAGGGCTATTTGTCTAGGTAAGGGTTTTGTCTCTCTCTAAGCTTGGAAGACAGAAAAATACATTTTCCAAGACTTGCTCTGTGGTGCAGGAGGATTCAGAACACACCTGGGAAATTCAGACAAGATCTCCATAATAAAATCTGTAATCAAGGAAGAAACCCTTACTTAAGTAAATAATTTGCCTTGGGAGTAAAAGGCTGAACACGGTGTTCTTTACATGCAAGGACTTTAGCTGGTGTTTTATCTTCTGTCTGAACAGACATTGCTGAACAAATCTCAAAAATAAAATATTTACACTCCACCCAACCTCACTAGAGATGGCCTTCCAATCAGAAGAGCAGGCAGTGGGGTGTGAATAAAATATGTGGAACCAAATCTGGTGAGGGGAAGACTTGAGAGAGGGAGGTAAAGGAAAGAGGAGAGAAGGAAGGAGAGAGGGAGAGAGGGAAGGAAAGAGGGCGGGCAGAAAGGCGGGAGGGAGATTAAAATCAAAGTACTACTCAGGGGATCATAAATTTGACCAGACTCTTCTCCCAGTGAATGTAACAGGAATGGTGATGAATTTCATCTTGTCTCGGCAGTTATGGAAATGACTTGCCATCATTGGATTCTGTTATAAGACGTGTAGTCCCCAACTTGGAAGTAGGAGCAAGTTACGGGGAATTATATATTGGCACTGGATAAACAATAGCCAGAGAACTATACCACAGGGATATACAGTTTCAGATTTAGAATCAGATGTATTTCATATAATTATGAAAAGACAACTGGACAGAAGCCAGAAAGGCCCAGCAGATAAGTCAGGTGATGTGGGTAAAGACTCAATGTATGGAGAAGACAGAACAGTACAGGCAGGAGACAGGGCTGAAACAGGCGAGGGAATCAGTGAATCATCTAGACAGAAGTATGTGGGCAGCTTCCCAGAAGTTAGAGGAAGCAAGGCAGTGTGTGGGGACTGTGACAAGTGGACAAGTTAGTTGCTGCCTAGAAAGCATGGGACTTCTTTCCAGAGGCAAGCAGAAGTCCAACCTCCTGAACTTACCATCTTGTGCATTCACAGTAAAGACAACACATAGAGACAAGAGGAATCACAGAGGACTGAGTCTAGGAACCATCACAGTTACCTAGAACATCTCCCTTCTATGATTCCACTCACCTGTTACTCTTCTGACTTCTCATTCTCTGTGCTAGGGTAGCGTCCTTGGGCCCTCTTCTCCAGGAACACATCTTCCCTGAGAGACCCCATCAAGTTGGCTAAATTTAGACATCAGGGAAACCCAGAACATGAGGACATCCACATTTGTATTCGCTAGGCTTCTCTCTCTGCCACCTGACCTCTCAACACGCTCACCCACGTGTGCCCTTCTTATCTCCTCTTGAATGGCTTACAGGAGTTAAAGATATAACCTGTCAAGACTGGAGCTCTTTGCTATTATTGACCCGTCAAAACATTTCCTGAATTTATGTGAGAAAAACACCATATGTACCCATTTTTAAGGCAAATGTGTGTTGGCAACATGTTCCCTTTCTCCTGTCTCACCTACCCCTCTCTCCCGGCTCTTCCTCCTTTGCAAGCCGTATCTCACCTATTGACAAGCCATGACATTTATTTCTCAGAGACAAAGATATGCCTCATTTCCATCTTCATAGCCACTGTCTTATCTTCTGTCATTATTGGGGTTCACCTGACTAAATCTCTAGCTATTCCTTCCTTCTATTCTTGCTCCCAAAATTCACTCCCTACATCACTGTCAGTATAAACCTTTTAAATGGTCTTCAATAGTAGAAGCTTAGAAAACATTTCTTAATATATGAGAGAAAAAGTAGGTAGACAGAACTTTCCTAGTGTGATTGTTGTGAGTGAACTCAGTATCATTCCACAAAATAATTCCTGGGTGTAATTATTGCCTTGTATATACCCTGTATGTCCATTAGACTTCCCATAGTCCTCGGAACCACCCTCTATGAGGACCCAAATTTAATTCCCTGCACCCTTGGGACAAACCTGGGTGCAGTGGTAAAGGGAACAGAGTGTTGTATTGGTCAGTTTATGTTTTAATAATGTAACACTGATGTGGATCTTTGGCATTGACCAAGGTGGCTATAGTTGGACATCCAGGGGGTATGTCCCAAAAGGGCTGACACCAGATGTTGAAGAAATCCAAAATAAACAGTAACATAATCCGTTACATAACTATTTCTGGAAAAATTCCACTTTCATATGAGTCTGTATAAATATGGTTCTGAGTCCAAGCAAGCACCTTTATCCTCTGCCATCAGCAGCATGCACGTGTGTGTGTGTCTATCTGTAGACTTGTGTGCATACTCGCTGTGAAAGCTGTGTTCTAGTCTACACCTGTGCTTATACCCATCCGTGTGCAGCCCCTGTGGGATGGCATGTACCTGCTAGAGGCTGCCTACTTAACAACCTGTGTGCTGGTGAATGAAGTATATCTTGTCTATTACTTCTCCAGTTCTTTAGTTCCTGGCATTGGCACTTGGACCTTACAAGTGAGTAGGACTTTGTAATCCCAATGCTGGGAGGTGGAAGTAGGAAGAACACTGGTGACTGAATCTAGCTGAATCAACATGCTCCAAACTCAGTGAGAGCATAAGGAGGTAGAGGGTGACTAAATAAAATGATCATTCTCCATCCTCAGCATTAATCTCTGATCCCTACACATATGCACAACTGTGCACACACAAAGAACATTTTTCCATGTCCTCTTCACCTCTTTGTCCTTACTCACATAAGATTATTTTCGAATCATCATGCAAATGATATCAGAAACCTGAACCTTGGGAAATGTGGATGTCTGACCATGCTGCACATTAACTTTTGGATAAGAAATACAACCCAGTTATAGCTGGAGGCTTAGCTGACTCGCAGTTGAACAGAAAGCAGAGGAAGCTCTAGACTTGGGAGTCATTACTACCATCTCCCAACTAGAGCGTGAGGATCAGGGGCCGTATTCAAAGCTGCATTAAAGCCATTAAGTGGGGACAGGATGGGTAGATGAGGAGACTGTGTTTGCTGGCTTGGGATGAGTGCTAGTGTCGGGTTCTGAAGTGCCCCTTAGGACTCCAGATTCTGAATAATGTAATGGTGTGCTCTTGGCTGTACCATCACATCCATTACGCAGTTGTTACTCAGCTCATAATGCCAGCACTTTAGGTATTAAGGTCTGTGCTTTTCAGAGGAAGAAACTGAGGCTCAACAGGAAATGTACCATGACAACTATTTTGGGGGCCATGTTGTTTTCTGACAAATCCAGAATGTGTTTTAACATGAGCAGACAGTGACATCGTGCCATATCTCTCTGAATGGGATCCTGTCAGGATGAGAAGCCCAGAGGAGCTTTCTCTCCTTGTCAAGAAAGCACTCTGGCTGATGTAAATACCAGAGGGTTCTGAGTTGCTCCATCCTTCACCCCTTGGCATGCTCACTTTCCACTGCAGCATTTCCAGATCTATGGGCTTGCTTTCTGTCCTGGCTCCTCACTTCACCGGAACTGCCTCTGCAGGTATGTGGTATGGGTGTCCTTGCTGCAGGGACACCCTCACTTTCACACTCCCACCCCTCCAACCCTCTAGGGAGTGACTACTGATTAAATGCATCTCTTCCCACCCACAATCCAATCTGAGGCCTGAGGTGTTTTCAGGAGGTCTGCTGTCATCTGCAGAGCTCTCTGCCTTGTGTTACTGTGCAGACAGGGGAAAATGACAGTGTTCATCATTTCCTCTAAACGATTCTGTGCTGATTCAGCCAGTTTCAACTCCAGAGCAAAGCAACAGAAAAAAATAAGGAAAAATAAGCAGAATAGAAAAGTGAACACTCACCCAGTGTTTGGAGGTATTGTTACAGGTGGGACTTTTCAGAAAAGTCCTTGTCATCTGTCCCAAGGACACACAGCTGTGTGCTGTAGAGCAGCCTGCTGGATTTGCCTGTTATCTGTGCTACCTATTTTCCATTGGTGTACAGGGGACTTTCTTGGAAAGAGCCCAGTGTTCCTAGCACGACAACCACACGCAGAACCAACCCACCAGTAATAGGCCAGTGCTAGCTCAAAAATGGAGCCACAGGCTTGGGCAAGCCACTTCCTATCTCTGAATCTCAGCTCCTCTTGTCAAGAACAAAGGTAACCAAACTCTTTGAACATAGGTTTGAACATTTTACAAGCTGCACAGCAGTAATTACTTGACCAGTAGGAAAGAAGAGCCCATGGACAGGCTGGCCAAACCTTAGCACATTTTATTTACTTATTCTGGGGTGTGGGAGCCCACACATGCCCAAGAGTACCTGCAGACATCAGAGGACAATTTTCAGGGTAGTCTCTCTTTTTACCAGGTGTATCCTAGGGATTGAACTCTGGATCTTAGGTCTGACAGCAAGCACCTTTTCCTGTTAAGCTGTCTTGTTGGCCCCAAGCTAATAACTTTCATGAATGAAGGATTCCTAGGAGAGAGTTCTACTGTATGGCAATTCTAGAAAGAAGGCTTGCCTTAGCAACATTTTGCCAGATGAGAAAAGCTCATTGTTTGTGCCTCTGTGCCGTGATAGTTCTGAAAACTTCCTGTGTTGCCCCCAAAAGCTCATTAAATTCTCCTCTCACCTGCCCTCAAACCTCCAGGCTTTTATTAACAAAATTCTGCTTGTAAGAAATAACCCCCACTTTTTAATCCCTCCTGGAATACTATAAGCCACATCAAGATGTATATATTTCTGTTCTGCTTTCCCTACCTGGACTTTTAATTAAATAAAGTTAATTAAGCTGTGTGAGTGAGTGCATGTAAGGTCCTTCCTAAGACTCAGCATTTGTTTTGTCCAGACAACAAAGCTACAAACCAATTCCCACGTGGGACTCACCATTACTTCCCTCAGTGTTTCCATTTACACTATTCTTCTGCATGGGGACATTTTCCTTCTTTTCCAACACTTCATCTTCTCTCTCTCCTAGGCACATCATAGGTCTACTTGAAATCCTCTCTAGGAAGTCTGTCTATACTCAAGCAGAAAATTAAGCCACCTATGTACTTCATCTAATAAGCTTACATGAACTACAGTCTCTTAAAACAAGATAAAAGTTAAGTAGCCCATGAGAGGACCTTTGTGGGTCCCTTTGAGGATTTGTCACCTACCTAGGACAAGGGACCCTCTGATGTGCACACTCTGAATAAGAATGGCAGTATCAGAACATACTCTACATTTATCTGTTTACATGTATGTGTATGTGTATTTGTGTATTAGTGTATACTTATGTGTGTATATGTATGCATTGTGTATAGAGGTATGTGTGTAGATGTATTTGTATGTACATGTATACATGTGTGTACTCTTTTGGCATGTCTTTAAATCTACCAGCACACCCATCACTCATATATATTCTCTATCCTCCCAAGAAAGTAATAAATGCTTGAGAGAGGGAAGTGTTTGTGTTGACACTGCCCCTATTGCCCGGCCTATAGTAGGAGCTTACTACAAAAATGATGACAAATAACGATGAAAAGAAATACATTTTTGTGACAACTTAGAAACTAGAAGATCCTCAAGGGTCACGTAGGCATGTTGCTGCACAAACCTGGCATCCCCTACACAGATCCCTGGAGTTAGTGGCTTCCTCATAATCAGGAATGAATACAAGACATTCCTTCTTTCCTTTTGTCTTTCGACTGTTCTTGCTAATAGCCTGATATCATTCAAACTAGTATAACATTCCAGCTGCCTCCCTCTGACTCAGATGATGTGCAGCAGCAAGCTTGCAGCATGAGCAACAGCAGCGAGAACCTTCCTGATGGGCATCTCTGAATACTTCTGGAGTCGTTTGCTGAGTCCCGTGTTCCTACTTCCCTCTACCGGGTATCTCATTCCTCCCTTCTACCTAGTACGTATTGGTAGAGACTTCAATAGGGCCAGGGTACTTCACGTCCAGATTCATCCCCGACTTCCACATCTCTGACTTGGTCCTCCGTGGTCTACACCAGGTCTAGGTCCTGAACTGCCTGTGGAGTGCAGCATTACTTCCTCTTCTCTGTCTGGTGAAGCAGGATATTGCTTACATAAGTATTTGGCTTCTGTGATGCAGACATGGGTTCAGCCAGTCCTCTGAAGCCTCTCCCCCTCTGACCATTCCTCTCTCCTTTCACTCCCCCAAACGCCCCTTTCTGTGTTAAGTGGCCTCAAGTTTTTAGGTTCTTCCTTTGCTCTTCCTGGGGCCAGTACAGTCAATTCCAGCCCAGCTTCTGTGTAGGATGCAGACCGAGATCATCAGAACCCTGCTCTACAAATCACCAGACCCCAGTCCTGAATTCACCACCCCCACTGAACTCCCTTAGTAACAAGATAGTGGGGACAGTGGGCAGGTTTTTATATACATGCATCCAACAACAGGCAGGGTGTCCCTCACCGTCAGATAATTATTCTTCATCACAGGGGTGTATGTTACATTTGGCAAGGCATAAGTTGCCCTGGGAAAAGGATAGAATGTATACAGTCTGCTCCATAATTTAAAAAATGAAAAAAAAAATCCCATGACTTCTCCCTTTCTGTGCCGTTAAGACAAACATCCTTTTTGTCGGTTACACACACAAACTGATGGGGAATGCATCTTCCCTCCAGAAATCACTGCCGAAAAGCAGACATTTAACATTTCCAATCTGTCTCTGAAGCCAAGATTAAATTACATTCTGTTTTGAAAGAATCGAAAACACACTTGTTAATACAATAAACGCCTTCTGTTAGTTTGAGAATTTGTCTTTGTTAGGTACATAATTCAAGAATTATCTATTGTGGTTAAAAAAAGAATAAAAGAAAAAAATTGAGCCATCTGGGTCTGTGCTAATATCTGTAAACGATAAGTCTTCGGTTTCCTTCATTCTTCATTACTGGAGGTACACGGAGAGTGATCGCTCCAAAATCAGAGTTTGTTTTCTGCTGTCTGACTATTGTTCATCAGAATTTATGGAGCAACAAAAGGCATTTTCTTGATTTTCATACTTTAGCTAACAGTCCAGTGGTGACAACCCATTTAAAACTCAGCAAGTTGAATGCTTAAGCTATAAAGTTCGATAATGTGTCCATCATTTTTACAAACAGGCTCTCTTTCCCCCTCCAACTCTCTGTAAAGTATTTCATAGATGAAAAGGACAGAAAAAAATGCTTATTTGCCATTTATCTGTCAGGCCAATGGCTTAGCAGCGCATCCTATCTGACAGTGTATAGCGGGAGTAGTGCATCGTCATTAGACACTCGGATGATTTGGAGCAAGGAGGGAGCAGACAGAGGGCACTCTGCACGTGGACCCTGCCTGTTTGGGCCTTTGCTAATGGATCTCTTGGAGGAGTAGGGTAAGGTAGGAGGTGCAGAGGTGAGGCAAATAGCAAGTCCTGTTCTAGCAATAGCTTCCTGGTCCTCTGGAAGGGAATGCATGTGGGAAAGAATCTTCATGAAGTGGAGATTTCCTGACTTCAAAGTCTACATCCAGGAATCTTCCAGGACTAATAAGGGAACCTGGTAGGTGTGTCAGTGTTTCATTCCCTGCCATTCATCCCTTTCTTAGGATGGCCTGTTGTATTTATTAGCCATACTTTATCCAAGGCAGAAAGAAATCATGTGTCTTTTAGGTCCATTCCACGTTGAGTCAGCCAGCAAATTGGTAGTCATATCTTAGTAGAAGTCTTCAGAGACTCTTGTGCAAACTGCTGGGTTGCAAATATTTCATCACAGGAAGCAGGTTTGCTGAGCCTTGTGAGTTAATGATAAATCTCTTTGGAGTCAAGATGGGCTAAAGCCAGAGTACAACAAGGTCTTGTCTCCAGGCCTGTACAGATTACTGCTACTTTAACAAATACAAAAGATAATCAACTTATAAGGAGGAAATGTCTCTGTGTCCATAATCCTGCAGGTCCATCCCATGACCAGGAACCCATGGTTCTCAGGTCTCAAGGGTGTGTGTGTATGTGATATGCCTATGATGGAACCATGTGGTGGGACAAAACTGGTTCCCGCCTACCTTAGTGTAAAAGAACCAAAGATGGGAGAAAAAGACCAGAATTCTACAATGCTCTTTGAGATCTGACATAACATCTGCTTCTAGCTCCACCTCTTAAAGATCCTATTCTCTCCTATAGTGGCAGGCTCCAGACTAAACTTTTAATACACATGGCTTCACTGTGCTCTTAGACCCCTACCATAGCAGCATCCTCTATAAGTCTTCTCCTTGGAGGCACAGTGAGAAGGGAAGAGGCCAGATTTCGTTGGGACATTATATTCCGTTCAATATGCAGGCATATTTTGTAGATGTGTCTTTTAAAGAGCCCAACTCCACAAGGTCCACCTGCAGTGGTGGAACATGAAAAGAACCTACGTCCACTGGAACTCATTTTTGGCCCCATGGAAAATGACCAATATAGAACTAGCAAAATGTAAGCACTTGAGACATGACTGGCTCCTCAGGACTGTTTCTAAGAGTCCATGTCTTCCTTTGGGATCACCCACAGTTTCAAAATGCCTGAGTTTTGTTTCTTTCTCCATCATTTGTGGCTGGGTGACTAACTCCCTTTCCTGACATGAACACCACAAAAGCAGCTACCAGACATATCTGGTTAGGCTCCTTGGCAGTTGGATCCCCTGTTCACCAATTTGTGCTTTCTGCTCTCAAACCCTGGTAGATGAAGGCTATAAAGTTAATTTCCATTCATTCTAGGATTACCCTTGGGGCACCCAACAGAATATTGAAACACAGACTTCTTTTTTAAGAGAATATAAAACTGGTTTATAATAAAATAATATTTTAAATGACAGATTAGATCTTAAAATATAGGAACAGATTATATTATCACTTGCCTAGGAAACTTCACCTCTCTGGAATGGCCTGACTCTGTTTCTGATTAAAGAAAAAAAAAACTGCGGTTGTGAGCATTTGGCTTCTGATTGTCTGTAATTCTTATTTGTAAGCACTTTTGCATTGGTACCTCCTTATAATTTACTAAGTTCTTTGCTCTTAAACAGCACTTAGAAGGGAGAGGTGCAAAGAAATTACATATGGCAATTAGGCCAGTAAATTTACCTCCAAGAACCGAGCCTGTGTAGGTCACTCTGCACTTCAGGTTTTGTGTCCCCATCACTGGCAACAAGTTAACTGTGAGTTGCTCCTGACCATGTCAACAGAAGCCTGGAGTGGCTGTCTGCTGCTAAGCTGTCACTTAGGGCTCTGAAAGACATCAGACTACATTATCAGGGTTCATTCATGAGCAAGAACAAAGACAGCACAGTCCAGAGAAAGAAGCCTAGATTCCCACAAGTCATGTGGTCTTATTTTCTGGTGGCGCCAACTAGCACAACCCTCAATAAAATAATGTTACCAGATTTTTTTCTCCTCTGCCTTAGAGAGTAGGCCAATAATAACCTTGCCCATGACTTTCACTCCTCTCTTGTCTAAACAATTCCCAAGCATCTGTGGGGAGCAACCATATAATTTATCTCCAAACCACATTGTTCTGACATTGAAGGAGATAAGAAGGTGCAAACAGAAACCCTCCTGGGCATATCAGGGGTGAAGACACCCTGGGTCATGAGTCTCCCATTTCCAGAGTAGAAAGAGACAAAGATATAAACTAATTTCAAAGCATGGGTTAAGTCCTTACTCTAAGTAAACATCTCCACAATGCTTCTTCCTAACAGCCAGCAGTTAGAACCTTCTGACTGCACAGAGAAAGGGGATATTTGATATCATGTGTATTTTGTCCTCCAAGCAGTTGGTATGGCAAGGCATCAAAGTGTGTGGGCTCCAAAGCCAGACTGCCTAGGTTAAAGCTTCACTCCCTACTTACCATCTGCGAGACCAACATTCTAGCTGATTTTGTCTCTCTGCCAGTCTGTATGTATGTGTCTGTGTCTTTGTGTGTGTCTATGTGTCTCTGTGCATCTGTCTGTGTTTCTCTGTGTAGCTGTCTGTGTATGGTATCTCTCTGCACTGTGGGACAATGGTCTTGTACCCTATAAAGATTTGTCACTTGTATTGGTTTAACAATACGCTGATTGGCTAGTAGCCAGGCAGGAAGTATAGGTGGGGAAACCAGAATAGGAGAATTCTGGGAAGAGAAAAGGCTCAGCCTGCAGTCGTCACCCAGATGCAGAGGAAGCAACATGAGAATGCCTCACTGATGAAAGGTACCAAGCAACATGGCTAACACAGACAAGAAGTATGGGTTAATTTAAGATGTAAGAGTTAATAAGAAGCCTGAGTTAACAGGCCAACCAGTTTATAATTAATGTAAACATCTGTGTGTTTCTTTGGGACTGAATGGCTGCAGGACCAGGCAGGACAGAAAC
>LOJH01035409.1:0-15776 GCA_001685095.1 Ellobius talpinus | reverse complement strand
GGAGCCGGGCGGGACGAAAAGCAGGCCTGCGTCTCCCCTATCACTACACTCTGGGATTCCAATTCCTAAGATTCAAATGGCAGTTAAACCCTGGCCCCCACACCAGTCTTCCATTTCTCCAGACTCCTTTTATAAAGCAGAAAAAATCTCTAACTCCTTAAGGCTATTGCTGCTTGGCTCTCACATATTTATGCAGGCTGATCTGATCCTAACTGACTCGATTCTTATCCCTTTTGGCCGCAGTTGGTGTTCACTGACTATCTGTACATGTTTCTACCCCTCCCAGTCTTCCTGGCAGGTGGACTAGACCTGAACAATGAACTCCAGAGAGAAATCACACTTTTAAGTTGAGGCCAGGGGCTTTATCCTGCCCTCTCTTCTTTGCCATAGTAACAGTGGAGGTCAAACGATGAGGTGGGATGTCACACAAGTGAAAGAACGGCATGCCTACTACCGCGAATATAGAAAGAATGGGATTCCTGAGACAGTGAATGTACAGAGACTTCCTTTGACCTGACTTTCTTTGACACTTTGAATGACTAAAAAAATTAACCTTTTTTACGTCCTGAAATCTCAGCACAATTACATCTTGACTAATAGGTCCCACTTTAAAGATGATGAGAATAAGTTCATAGGTAATTACACAATATGCCAATCAAAGGGCTAAGGAATGACATCTTTCTAGTTCCTCATAGCCATGCTCTGTGGTCTATGTCTTCCTTAGTACCGAACACCATTTGACATATCTTGCTTTTGTAGCTCTGTTTGCTTCCATGTTGGTCTTTCCAACTCTCCCTCTCTTCTCTTTCTTTGGTATAATAGAGAATAATAGAGAAAACTGTGAAAGGCCCATGCCTTTTATGTCATAAACTATGGCATAAAAAATCATAGAATTCCTTCTAATGCTGCAATTCTTTCTTGGAATTTATCTTGAGCCTTAACTGCTGAAAGTGGCTGCTTAGTGTCTGGCTCCTGTTTAGTCTGTGGGTAAAATGACAACAAGAAGACACCCCTAAAATTCATCTTCACCAATGGATTCATAATATTTGTTTTTTACTTGTTGAACACAACAGGGGCAAGGTGGGATACGACCATTATACTGTAACTGAATCATTTAGTTCTTTGGTTTGGAGTAGTCTGTTCACAGGTAAAGCTCAACGTATTCAATAGTTGTTATCAATGATTGGGACAGTGACAGATCTAGAAGATGTGGAAAGAACATGGTGGCACAGCCCTTACTTTAAAGAAATATCTGAGATGTGTGTGTGTGTGTCTATGTGTGTGTGTGCATGCGTGTGTGTGTGTGCATGCGTGTGTGTGTGTGCATGCGTGTGTGTGCATGCGTGTGTGTGCATGCGTGTGTGTGTCTGTGTGCATGTGTGTGTGCATGTGTGTGTGTGCTTATAGATGATATAGATACAGACATATATGCTTATAACACAAATGAGAAAACTATTTTGCTCACTTGATCCTGATCCTCACAATAGTGGGTTTTAGGAACATTTAGAAAAGTTGCAGAATACTGAGTGTTAGAGCATATTCCATGCATCAACCTCTTCACTCCATTACAACTGCTTCACCTGTGCAGTGGATAACTAACTTATTATTCAGCAAAGTGAAGAAACCTGCCCAGAGCCTCATACATAAAATTCAAATCCAGTGCTTCCAACTCTAGAACTTGAAATCTTCCCCAGCATACCACAAGAGTACCCCTAGCCATCATCCTAACAAGGCAAGTTTCCTTTACCTTATTGAAGATGAGTGTGACGAGCCCAGTCCTCTTCCTGGACTCTCTGAATTCCTATTTCTCAAGGCCTCTCTACCTGCTGAGTCTCACTCTTCATTCCTGAAATAGGAACTGTCCTATAAAATAGAGTCTTGTCTGGCTTCCTGGCCCCTGGCTGGTGGAAAAGGGTATTTCTGATGCATACTCTTTACCAATCTGTTCAAAAATAGTGTGTATATACTTGGTCCTTTAAGGCTGACAACACCTGTACTTATGACTCAGCATAGGTCATAAGCATTTGTTGGTGAGGCTTTCTAATCTTTAATTGGGGATTAGTGGGTGGGAGGAACAGACACCATGAAGTCTGGACTCTGACCCCATCTACAGGCATTGATTCAAACCCGAGGGTCCTGTGGAGGAAAGCTGTGATGTATTGACTTGATACATCGGATTACTCCTGTTACTTCATTTGATTTGTACTTTTAATCCTTGGACTAGCCAAATGGAGAAGAGAGCACATAGCCAATCCATTTCACTTTAAAGACACTCTGTACTTTGCCCATTCCAGTGATTGTGACTTTCCTTTTCCTGTTCTCTCATCTCAAAATGAATATTTTGTTTTTGTTTCGACTTCAGGGAACAGGGCATACCATAGCACACCTGAGCAAACAGGGGCTCTGGCGGACTTGTGGACTTAAGGAAACACATTAAGTTTTGAGTCTGTTACTGTGAAGCCACAGTGAGCACCAAACACCTATTAAGACTCAGGACATCTTCAAAGGGTGCTTCTCCTTTGTCCTGACACTTGGCAACTAGCTGCTTCTAAGAGTCTTTGGGCAGGAAAAATAATCACATTTGGATACCCAGGCCTGTCAGGTCAAAAGCAGGTCTTGAATCCAGACCTCAAGACCCCAGAACAAATTGAAATGGCAAGTCCCCACCATGTCAAAATATGGCCTTTCCTCCATACAGAATGCAGCCAAGCTGCTTGGTGGGGTGCTAAATAACTACAATGTTTGATATATTAGAGAATCTGACTCCTTTTAAGTTTCTATCAGATCTGCCTGAAATTCAGTACCTTAGCAAACAGTGTTTTATTGTTGATGTTTTCGCCAGAAATGGAATCTCAGACAACAGAGCATAGCCCAGAGAAAGACAGAAGAGAAAAATGTAACCTCTGTACTTTCTCATTCTCCATCTGTGCCAAGGAAAGGGCTGATACTCCTGGCAAGTCTACTATGTCTCTGGTGTTACTCAGGAATATGGAGTTGCTTGGAATCTTACACCATTTCTAACACTTTGGGTCCTTATCACAGTTTGAATATGACATGTCTTCTACAGTCTCATTGCCAACCACGACTGCTGTTTTGGGAGGTTTGTGGGCCTTAGGGGCAGGAGGCCTACCAGCAGACGTATCCATGGGCCTCCTATTTTGCTTTCTGCTGCTGTGATTAAAAATACTCTGATAAAAAAGGTAACTGCAGGGAGGAAAGGTTTACTAGGCTTATCCATCATTGAGGGAGGCAGGGGTAAGGCAGAAACTCAAGCAGCTAGTGACATTACATCCACAGTCAAGATAGAGAGCAATGAACACCACCATGCTTGCTTTCTCTCACCTAGCTTTTTCCTTTCTTATATACTTTAAGACTCTATGTATAGAAAAATGGTGTCACCCACTATGGGGTGCGTCTTCCTACACCAATTAACAGTCGGAGCCCACAGGCCAACCTGATCTAAACAATTCCTCAGCTAACATTCTCTTCTCTAGTGATTCAAGGTTTTTTGTGATGCAGGATGCCCTTCTGTATAAATATTGCTTTTAATGGTTAATGAATAAAATTGTTTTGGTCAATGGTGTAACAGAGTAAAACCAGACAGGAAATAGAGAAAGAGGAGGTGGAGTCAAGGAGATACCACATAGCTGTGGAAGGAGACAGACACTGGAACCTTGCCAGTAGGCCACAGCCTCATGGTGATACACAGATAAACAAAAGTAGGTTAATTTAAGATGTAAGAGCTAGCTAGGAATACACCTAAGCTATGGGCCAAAGAGTGTTGTAATTAATATAGTTTCTGTGTGATTATTTGTATCTGGGTGGCCGGGAAAAGAACATACAGTCTCAGGTTAGTTTTGTGGGTATTTAAAACTAACTGTCACACTGTAGTCGGGGCTTTAGAAGCTGAGGTTCTCTGCTGAGATGTGAATGTTTCAGCCGTGATGGGCAGAGCTGAGCCAGGCGCCACGGTGGACTGGAAATTGAAGCGAGCATCTCTCTTAAGTTATTGTCATCTGGCATTTGTCAGGTCGACAGGGAAAACAGAACCACCTCTTTAGCAGAGGTAGCTAGGTGAAGTGACTGAGAGCTTTGTCTTCGAGACAAATCTGGTTCCTGTCCCTTAGCATCCTGGGACTTTTTTATAAATCATACTGCCTTGGTTTCCTTGTACAGTATAGAATCTATAAGACTTATATGAGAAAATATAAACATTGTGTGTCTGATAAGAGCTACAGAAGCAGCATTGGTTTCTCAGAGCCAGGGACCCAAGCTTATACATTAATAGGAGGAAGTGTAGCCTTCAGGAAAAGAGCGTTCCTGGTTAACTTCCATATAACTTCTGAGGCTGTTGAAGACTTGAGGGTTTGGACACTAAATTTGGTCATGGAGTATTAGGTTGAATTCTTGGAATCCCTGCTGGTGTGTGTATCCTTCCCTGGAGGGAACTCTAAGTCCTGACTATCCAGGTCTCCTGGCTGCTTCTAACACTTACCTTTGCTGCAGATAGATCCCCACCCCGAGGTGACTAATCCCTCACTTCTCAGGTCAAAGGTCATTTGTAGTGACTAGGCTGACTGAGTCCCCTCACTGCCACTCCCACTACTCTGACAGGGCTTTGACTGCATCTGTGGTGACACTGTTTGCTCTGTCCCTGCAGTCCTTTGCAGATTGTCAAGTACCAGAGAACCAGTGAGTCACAGCTACTTAAGAGTTCTCTTTCTTATCTGGTGATAAATAAATTCAACTCCATGCATTTGGGCTGAAAAGAGTTGAGCTCTGACTGACAGGCACTCTGAATCGTATGCCCCTTAGTCCCTGATGTCGCCTCACACTAAACCGCCATCATCCCGTTTTAATGTCCAGCTTTTACTCATTCCTTTAAGTCATAAGCCCAAGGAACTTTTACAGCAAAGGAGAAGCTATTGAACTTTATTACACAGGTATCTGTTCCCACTGTGTCCCCTGCTATGATAGCAGTCAACATGATTAATGCCACTAGTTTTTGATGTCTGTGTTGCTTCTCTCCTCCGGGGTTTTACCTCTTGATTATAGAAGAGGAGGAATTCAATACACATGGGGCGAAGGAGCAGAATTAGCAGACATCCCATATTAATAGCTACTTTTCTCATTGCTATGGCCGAATACTTGACAAGAAAAAACATTAGGGACAATGGCTTGTTTTGGCTTACAGTCTTGGCTCGGTGGCAGAAGAGTGAGTTGCTTGGTCACACTGTCCACAGTTGGGCGACAAAGGGGTGTTGTCATGCGATGTCCTTCTTTTCCTCATCATCTAGGGACTTCAGCCCATGGGGCTATGCAGCTAACTAACATTCAGAGTGAATCTTCTCTCCTCCTCACTTAAATCTCCTTGGAAACACCTTCGAAAGATGTTCCCAGGGGTATCTCTTCTAGGTGTTTTCAAATGTAGTCAAGTTGACAATGAAGATGAACTCCCAGAGTCTCCTAAATGGAAAGTGTGTAAGTCTATTTTGCCACAAATTACCCCATTTTAGCTTAGAATGGTCTCAAGACATACACCAGAGACTGATCTGCTATGCTGTTTTCATAGCTGCAACATTGGATCTACCATTCACATATGATTAAAGCCAATTTTTATTACTAGGAATTTTCTGTTTCTTCTCCCACATCCTAGATTCTGGGTGTCACGAGCTTTGATTCATCCTGAGGAGGAGGAAATTAAAGTACCTTAGTGTCTCCTCCTCGTAATTCAGTCATGATAATAGGTTATTTCATTCTTCCCCTTTTGCTGCTTTAGTGATGGGATTGTAGAAAGACTGTTGGAGACATCCATAGTGATGACATGATATAAGCAGGAAAACAGAGGAAAATGCAAAGCCCAGGGTGGGTTTTCAAAATATTGTCTAAAGAACACCAACTCTTTCTTTGTTTAATGTGTCTAAATTAATCCATTTTAATAACAAGCATCATAATAGCAGCTGTGCTAATTTTTATTCCCTGTGGCTGTGATAAAGTGTGCTGACAAAAGCAATTTACGAGAAAATTCGGTTCCACGTCAATCATGGTGGTGGGGAGAGGAAGGCAAGAGAAACTTGAGGCAGCTAGTCACATTGTATCTACAACATGAACACAAGTGTTGAGCTCACTTTCTCAGCTCTTAAACATTTCAGAACCCCCTTCCTAGGAAATGGCGTCACCCACAGTAGGCAAGTCTTCGCACTCAACTAACATAATCAACATAATGTCCCATAGACAAGTCCACAGGCCATCCTAATCCAGACAGTCCCCCAGTGAGACTCTCTTCTCAGGGGATTCTAGACTGTGCTATGCTGACAATTAAAAGTAACCATCACAATAACCAAGTTCAGCTCTCTTTACCAAAAACCTTATGCATCTTGTATCATTTAACACCATCCTCCTGGGTATTTGCCATCAGGAAAGAATGAGCCACTAATTAAGAGGGACCAAAGAATAGCTAGTGAATTCTGACCCAGAATAAGATTTGTATAGCTACCCCTCTGTCCTGTCTACAAATCTCTGCTAAGGATAAGCACGAAAATCACCAAATAAGCTCAGGCATTAGACATGTTCTGTTTGACCCTCCAGATCAGTTCCTGACCTATTCCCTTCTAGATCTTGGTTTTTCTTGGAAGATCTCCTCCAACCTTCCTATCTGGCCACAGAGCTTTCAGAGACTCTGTGTCTTGGTTTCAGAGATGGGTGGTTAACATTTTTTAAGGCAACTGTTATGTCTCCCACCCCAGGTGGGTATGAGACCTAATGAGACCAATGACACATAACTCTGGGGGCATGTGAGGAAATGCTGCACCTATCTCATTTGTGTGGACAGAAAGCTGAACTGCTGCTGGGAATCAGGAGATGCCAACAAGAGACATGGATGAGATTGAACATCCCTGCAGTGGGTGGAGATACAGAGACAGACCAAATGATGCCATCTGAGTTGTATATATACCCTCCCCCAACGGTTTTCCAGAAAAATCCCTCTGTTGAAACGGAATTATCTGTCACTTGCAGTCAAGAAATTCTAATGGATACATCTATGCTTTGCCAGTGATAGGCCTGGCACTTTTCCACAAATTAGTTTACTTAATCCTTGCAACAACACAAGGGGAATATGTTATTAACTTCATTTTATAACTAAAGCAACTGAAGCTCAGAAAAGCTAAATATTTTTCCCTTCCGGGTAGTGTTTTGTTAAAATGCAGCTCCAACCTCTGTATTATTTTCTCTAGGAATGGATTGTAATTAGTGTAAGCATCATGTCCCTTTCTCAGAATTCCATGTCTTCATTCCTTTCTGTCCCTTCTCAACACTCCTAATTCATTTACTGTCTCCCTCCTCTCTGCTCCTACACTTTGACTTCAGGAATACAAGGAGTGGATATTAGTCACCCAGAATTAGTCATTCTTCCTCTGGAGGCAGAAGGCTGGCTGGCAATGATGACCACTGTGTACTCCTGAACTGGGTACTGGCAACTCTTTCTTTTCAGGCACTCAGCCATTCTTGGAGGCTTCTCTGACAACATCTGGATGACAGGGGGGCTCTAGGGGTGATAGATACCTTGCTTGGTTTTGGTATCTCATTGATTGGACATTTGTATGCAGCCAGTTGTGTTTGAAACCCTGCCTCTTTCTGACTTCACTTCCTAAATGTGCTGACATGCCTGTGAGCCAAACCAAACAGGTTCACAATGCTATGCCTGGAGAATATTCCCCTTTGAATACAGCTGGCAAAACAAAATTTTCCCCAACCTGCAGAGAGGACCTGCCAGCCCTTGTATGACTGAGACACGGGCCCTTGGAGACCTCACTGGATTTTAATAGGAAATGGTTTCAACTCAGCTATCATGGTGTGTGTGTGTGTGTGTGTGTGTGTGTGTGTGTGTGTGTTCATGGTCATTTCCTCCTGAATTAACAAACCCACACTGAAAAATGCCTACTAGTCACCAGCCTGCTATAGACAGGTGTTTTGTGAAAATGATCATCCCAGCAGCCGTTTGTTGGAGCTATGGTTGGTTTCCTTTTTACAAAAGGAAAAACTGGGGCTTGGAAAGATTAAAGAACTTGCTCAGTGCTCCCCAGCCACAAGAAGCAGAGGTCAGCTCTAAGCCAGCAGTGCTTACCTCCCAAACTTGCCGCTGCTAGATCTGCCTCCATTCTCCCCCATCATCAGGCTTCGGTTCTTTGCGCATCCAGCAGAGTAGTAAGGAGCTGTGGGAGGGGCTTCCAATACCTTCCCAGCTCTGGGAAGTTCAGCCAGCTGAACTTTTCTTTTCTGAATCTTCAATTTTTTAAATACATACAAAATGAAATGACAAAGTATCCGTGTGACAGAGAAGTCATGAGATCAACAGAGGCAGACATTTATATGGCAAGAGTACTGCAGGGCAAGGTCAATTCTTTGGAGAAAGCTTAGATTCAGCTCTAGTTTCTACCTATTACTTATTTCATAAACTTGAACAACTTATGAACCTTCATTTCCTCATACATAAATAAAGACCGACCTAGTATCCTCATGGTGAGTCCTAGCGTAGTATCTGCTGCTAAACAGAAACTTGTAAAATGGTATACACTATGAATAGTACGTAGATGTCAATTTCTAGTATAAAATACTGTGGCAGATACTTTTGGTTCCTACTGGAGGTTACTGCTGCAGAAGGTTGGTTCTCAATGGAGTTAAAAGAGGCGTAATAAAGCTACTGTACACGCAGCCCTCTAATCTCAGTATTCAAAACCAACAAGTTCTAGTTTTTTGTTTGTACAATTAATAAATATTTGCCATAAGAATATTCAAGGGGATGGGGGGACTCTGATCAATATCTATATTATTTAAGGATCTATGTTGATGGATACCCCATTCTGAACATATTGAATCTCATATTCACTGTTAAGGCTCTGCTTGGATAACATGTATATTACTATGGTTTGAACTGAATGGCTAACACAGTTCAAAACACTTTCCACCTCGTTCGAGATTGAATAGGGAAGGAGAATGGTGGACTTATTCTCTTGTCTGGGATAAGTCTGTAGACACATGACTTGCTCCTGGTCAATGGGACCTGAGAAGAAGTCCACTGGGGTAGAAAAGGGTTACAGAGAATGGAAAAATGAAAGTAAAGATTATGTGCTGTTGGTAGTGGTTGCATTTACTTGTAAAGCTAGGAACTGCCACAGGTAAACCCATTCCATGAAAGAAATTCCCCTGGTACACTGAGAACAGTAAAATAAAGAAATCAAAGATAGCTGGACCACAATATTGCCAAACTACTATGTTTGCCATCTCTGGATCTGTTTCCTATTTGGATATCTATTGAAATTTTGTCTTCTATTCTAGTCCCTGTAAACAGCCTAAGTAGTATAAAGATCAATTATATCACAACTCAGCAGTCTGTCCACCTTCTTGTAGGATTTGAGATAAGGTTGGTCAAAGTTCTTCCCAAACTGAATTAATACATTCTGGAGGAGATTAGCCATCAGTAGGAGCTGAGAGAGAGATGGCGCTGAGATTTGAGAAATATTCAAATTCTATCCAGGTGGCTCACAAGCACCCACAGCCTATGAAGGCAGTAACTTAATCAATGATCTGATAACCCAATTTTCTGAAGCAACGAGTCAGCTCTCAAGCAAACGCTTTGCTGTGCATCCACTAAGGAAGTTTACATAGCAAGAAACCACCAGGGCTTCATAGCACTGAGTATTTTGTTCCCTCCAGGAAGGGAGGGTTTTCAGCAGGGCACAGAAAGTTCATTAGACACTGCTGAGACATGGACAGAATCTCTCGGGAGACTATCTGGTTACCTTTGCTCAGATGTTATGCACATCGGAGAACCTTCTGAAGACTTATTCAGCTCCTCAGGGTCCTCCATGGAGAAGTAAGCGTGTGTACTCAGTGAAGGATTCAAGGACATGGGGTCATCTGATGCCCATCACAAAACAGGGAAAGAATACGATTGTTGAGGCCTCGCAACAGAATCACTGCCCCAGAATTGTGATTGGACATGTGATTGGACATTCAACAGCAGCACTCAGCATTCACTGAGAGCTTTGGCTTCTAGTCTCATGAACTGGAACTCTGATTGGTACCAAGGAAAGTGGGGGGAGAACATTAAGATAGACTATTCGCGACCGCTGTTCTCCATCCTCCCCTTTGCTCGCTTCACTCCAGTGACCTAGGCTCTGTCGTAGCCCCACAGAGCGCTGCATTCTTTCCACAGCTGTCTCACAGGCTGACTCTCTCTTCGGACTTACCTAAGTTGGCTTTCCTGTTCTCCTCCTGCCCAGCTCTTCGTCATCTAAGAATCCTTAGCTCAGGTTCCTCTCCCACCATCTTTGCTCCCCGCCCAGTTTAAATTGTCTTTCTAGTCGGTAGCACCCAGTTCTTCACCAGACTGGTCCATATACAACCATGCACTTACTTGCCTGCTTTCCTTATTGTGATCTTTCTTACTAGATTATAAAATCTACAAAGGGGTCTCTTAGCAATCTCCCTCCCCACCGCGTTCTCAGTGCCTCACACAGAACAGGCACGCCATGTTACTTGTTGAGGAAAATGAGTGTTGCGTGAATGTAAGACATTCGAATACTCATGACGTTAATAAAATTGTTGGCCTCTTTGCCAGTGCTGCAAAGAGTTTGGATAGTTTTGATCAGTTCTGGGCGGCTAGACAAAGTCAGGCTGCATCCTGCTCCCTGGAGGACCCACTCTTGAGTTCTCACCCTAGTGGCCTGGCCTAGACGTTGCGACTCCGTTTCTTTCCTGTGTATTTGAGCATTCTGAAAGATGACTTTCCTCCTAGAAGTCAAATTGACACTGGAGACCAAGACAAGTGGGGAAGGCAGCAAGGATAAAGGGCCTCTTGATAGAACCCTTTAGGTTTAATCTGCCGGGTGACTTAAGAACAAGAAAAATGAATGATGTAGCTGGGACCAAGACATCATCTGCCCACTTTGTCCTCTCAATTAAACCTTTTTGTTATTATTTCCTTTACATAGCCTCTTCCCCACCCTCAAGTCCTTGCAGTATATGTATTTCCAATATTGACCATGTCTCTTCTCAGCTTCAAATCCCTCTATGTTTCCCCATTATTCATAACACAGTGTGGACTGGATGCCGCTGCATAAGCTGACCCTTAACTCACTCCCATTTCATCCCCTGCTTTTCTTTGCACAGTTTGCTTTCTGGCCTCTTCAAACAGACCCCACACCCCCATCACATGGTGCTCTATCCTGCTGCTTTTGTGCTTTGGATAAACACTTCTCTGCCTGGACTGGTCCAAATGTCACTTCTGTGAAACCTTTCTTTACAATGGCTTCTTTGCCCCTCTCCTGCCATTGCTTTCTTATAGCATGCCTCGCGTACTGCTGGAATAGTGTCTGCTTTATCTCCTGCATCCTCTTTCCAGAGTGAGTTTCTTGCAAATAAGGGTGGTAGCATTCTCAATGTTGCCCCATAGCCTGATAGGGCCTTAAAGAGATTCAGGCCCAGTGGTTGCCTTATCTAGGATGTCTTGAGAATCCAAAATCAAAGAACTGATCTGTTTACCACAGGTAAGAAGTACTTTCACTTCTGTGTCATTCTCAGCTTCTCCTCTCCTCCTCTGGAAGACTGACTGATCCAGCACAAAGTGGATAATGGAGGGAAAGGGAGGCTGGGTTGAAAAGCATTCTTTCCTCCTCTGCATAGTCAGTAAAGTTCTTTTCTGACAACGAAGGGCACATGTGTTGAATGATCAGTGTGACTCTTGTCTCAGCAAGCAAATACTGAATATTACCTTCTAGATAGACCCCAGCCAAGCATCCAACTGCAGAAAGTCTCCTTTGTCACCACCCACGAAGTTAGTTGTTTCTGCTAAAGTCACATTTGGAACTGCTTTCTGTGCTTGCTTGATCCTTCCCGACCTCCACTGCCAAGCCTAATGTTTCAAGTAGATTATTTTATACAAGATGGCCACTTGCATTAGTGAAGGCAGGAGGGGATGCTCTGTATGGCATCTGGAGGTATGACCAGGCTGACAGCTTAATTCTTCAAGGAACACTAATTGAGAAGTAAGTGTTAGAACTTTGTTGTGGGCTAAGTTTGACTTTAGGGGGCTATCTCTGATCCACCTTGTATTATACAACAGAGCGTGGATGAAATATATTCCATTAGAATACATTAAGTTCTGGAATAAAGCTGAAGAAAGACCTTCAGTTCACTTGTTTACTCAGTTATCAAATGTTATTTTATGACTGCTCACTATGCGCCAGGCCCTATACCAGGAACCCGAGAATCCTCTGATTAGCAGGATAGAGTTTTAGCCTTGATGCAGACATTCACCAATGCTCACATTTTCACCTTTTCGTAAGTGTTATGACGCTACAAGGGGGATTCTTCATTCCACAGGAACATGGAACCATCGAGGAACATTTCATAGAGAAAGTGCCGTGTAAGCCATTTAAGCTCTAGTTACCTTTCAGATACTGTGACAAAACACACTGGGCATAATCAACTTAGGGAGGAAGAGGATTTATCTTGGCTACACTTGGAGATTGTAATCCAATGTGGAAAGAAATCAAAACGTGAGCTCACACCAGGACACCAAGAAACCTTAGAGCACTTAGGCCAGAGTGATCGCTTGAAGGAGCATGAAAGGCTGGGCAGAGAAAGAGTAGAATAACACCAGAAGTTTGGAGTCTAAAATGCCTAGAGACTCAGACTCACACAAACACACTTCTGATGGTGAACATGTAGCATCTGATTGGCTCATTTTGTCACAGAGCTCTTGGAAGGTAAACTAAAAGACAATACTATTTCCATGTGGACATTCCTAATGATTATACAAACCCTCTGTCACAATAGTTAACAATCTATGAATTATACATAATTATATACATAATGAAAAGGATTAGTGGCTTTATATGCCATTTTCTTCATCCTGAGTGCTAACTAAAGTCTGGCACACTGAAAGTCCGTACTAGAATTGTGTCTGCAGTAATTAGCTAATTCTCCTCTTTTGAAGTTTACAGGATACCATTGTTTCATTTCCTCTGTTGTCAAATTTTTCTTTAATCTCTTTGGGTTAGAATAGTTAGAATTTCAGGAATGTAACTCAAAATATTACTTGAAAAGGACAAATACAGGAATAAGCTTGAGGCCTTTTTTCTTTTCCTTTTTTCCCTCTTTAGTCAACTGCAGAGCGGTATGGCATTTCTCAGTTGTGCTGTCTGGGCCTAGTCTAGCACTGCTGGTTATCAGTTTCCCAGCCTGTGTACTGTTCTACTTTGCACTTGTTTAGCTTCCACAGAACCACACCCTAAAGTGCTTTATTGACCCTCTGCTACTCCTAATATGGTCAAAAATCAACTCACCTTCCGGGTTGCTGACATCAGCAAATTCACTGTGTGGCGAAAGTGCCTTGGTTTCCAGTAACTCTTTGTTCAAGGAGTATTATTACCATGGAGTGTGTCTGACACCCAAGCAGCTTGTCCAGGCCCCTGCAGACCTAAATGTGCGCCTGAGAAGCTGTGTTTGGATTTACTGCTACAGGCACTCCCAGACCTGTTGCATACTGGAACACTGCTAATGAGCCAACAGCCAGGCTGAGTCCTTTGTGAGGTGTTTCTGGATGTCAAATTGCTTTTGCTGCTTGATAATTACAGCAGCTCATGGGATGAGAAGGAACTTGGCAAAAATTGTCCCCTTGTTAAATACAAACTTGTTGATAACCTGTTGTATCTGTAGACACAATTCAAGTTTTCAGTCTCCCCAGAGCTGAGATTACAGATGCATGTGTTATATAATCAGTGTGGGGGGCATTTCTCTTGTGAATCTGCCCCCACAGGATTTATGAAGGCATCTTCCTAGACTGGCTCTATAATTATTTAAGTCAGATTATTTTGAAACAAGTTAAAAAATAAATATGGGATTGGTACATTGGTCACTTCCCTGGTATTGGGGAGAGATGGGGGTAGGGGTTGACAAAAGGGGAGGGAGAAGGGAGGGTTGGGAAAATAGTTCACCCGGGCCCCAACTTCTAGTTTGACTCTTCCTAAAGTCTTTGCTTCTAAATTACTAGGTTTAGAATGCAGTGATGCTAACCCCAGAAGCTGGGAAACCTTTAGTATATGGTTCAGGAATAAAAAGGTAGCAAAGGGAAAGGAATTCAAGATTTTCTAAACCGTTATTTGAATACATTTATTGCAACAAGAAAGCTGTTATAAATATGCACAAGCAAAGGCCATCTTTCTCTCATTGTTGGATTCCAGGTTGGAAGGAGACATCTCTAAAATCTTCCATGGGTTCCTGCTTTGAGAATAATCAGCTATTGCTAAATCTCTACTATGATTATAAATGATCACAGCACATGCCACTTGAACAGTTCCAGTTCTAAACTGGTGTCTGCTTTCCCAGTGGGGCATCCCCTCCCCTTGCACCATCCCTGTCTTCCAGCCTCTAGAAACACCATACCTCTTCTGGTTAACAGTCTGGACTCGGGGGTTGCTGGGGGGAAGAGTGTGACCCAATGATAGCATGCAGGGCGTCTATTTCTAAAATCAAACAGAGAACACAGCTTTTACTCTAGATCTGACACTCAGCTGTTACTCCATCTAGCTACCATTATCTATGGATAGTGCAGCCAAGAGGTTGGGGGCTACTTTTCAATACTTTATTGTATTTTCTTAAATATCCTTTCTGGAAATTTTTCAGAAACAAAACATAAAAAATTATATACTTTATTACAAATGGTAAACTCAGAACGCTTCAAATCTCTTATTTACAAACAACACTGGGCACGACACCCAAACAAACAAACATGGAATAACTTACAAAGGCAGGAAGCTGTTTATTGACAGTAATCAGCTTTCATCAAATTAAAAAAAATATATATGTACATACACAGTCGAGGGAGGCAGGCCAGGGAAGTTCATCTGCAGTCTAGCCTGGCATTCAGGAGCCTCCCTCCCCTCCCTAGCCCTCCCTGCTTTGTGTTCTTAAGGAGCACTACAGAAGCAATCTACAGTCTCTATTGCAGTTTGTAACCCCCCACCCCCCTTTAATACTGAATGAGATCGAATGTTAGGTCCATGCAGTTCTTGGTCAATGTTAACGAAAAAGTCCATCGCTCTGGTCGCGCGGGCACAGCCCATTCGCCAGGCCTGTCAGCCAATAGGCCGCCGCTCTCTGGCTCCGCGCCAAGGCAAGGCGCGCCACGTCCTTCCCACTCCAACACTCTGGGGGCGCCGTCAGGACGCAACCCAGTCCATCTTGTGTACCCTTGGCTTCGGTACTCGGGCACTTTTTTTTTCTTTCGCAACCAGTCAAGTTCTCAAGTCTGTCTCTTGATATTTTTTTTCTTCCATTACCCCTCAGCCCTGACAGTCTGTCCTCAAAACGTTTGCAACTGCTGCGTTAGCATGAGCTGGCACCCACTGTTAACGTGGTTCATGACTTTCTGTTTAAGCTGTGCCACCTGTTCCCTGAGCATGTTGGCCGTGGACGCCAGCTCCGAGTTTTGCGCTTTCAAGGTTTTCACTTTTTCCTCTAGCCGGGCGATCCTCTCCAGCTTCCTTTTCCGGCACTTGGAGGCAGCGATGCGGTTCCTCATGCGCTTCCTCTCCGCCTTGATCCGCTCCTGAGACTCCATGTCGATGGGGGACAGGGGCGGGGTCTCTCCCGGCATCTCGGGCACGGTCTGCGGCTCTTCCTTCAAGGCCTGCAGCCGGGGGTGCTGCACCGGGATCTGTTGGGGCAAGTGGTGCGGCGGCTGAGGCGGCTGCTGCTGCTGCTGGGGCTGC
>LOJH01035408.1:431-13375 GCA_001685095.1 Ellobius talpinus | reverse complement strand
AGGAAATGTTCAACATCCTTAGCCATCAGGGAAATGCAAATCAAAAGAACTCTGCGATACCATTTTACACCTGTCAGAATGGTTAAGATCAAAAACACAAATGATAACTTATGCTGGAGAGGGTGTGGAGTAAGGGGAACATTCCTCCGCTGTTTGACATAATCTTAAATCATGTTTAGATTTAGGATATTTCCTTTCCATTAATTCTTCTCTTTGAACCATTCACAGCAATCAGGAAGGAAATTGGTGTGTGGAGGTGTGCAAGAGGTATGTACATTTTACTCTCCAATAGACAGCACTGGCACATACTACTGCAGGCCTCTCTGCAGACCACATTCATAGCTGTTTATTTGTTTATACTCATAGTCTCAGTGAGAACATCACAGGCCCAGTGTGCATTCTCTGTAACCGCACCCACTTCCCAGTGCCAGCGGGCTCTGTTACTGTGTTCAGTTGGTGAAAATCTGAAAGTTCTGCATGTGGTTACCAGACAGGACATGAACAAAGCACAAGAAGCCCAGGAAGCCCATGCTTGATAGTAACAGCTGACACTAGAGGCACATCTGCTTGAGATGGCCTCGCTTTGCTTGATTAAAATCTAAGGAAGGGTCCGGCCATCCATGGGACAGACCTAAGCACCTGTCTCTCCTGGTGCAGTTCTCTTGAGGAAGAAAGGAGCTATGATTATACCGTCCTTTCTGATGGTAGATGTGGGGAAAAGACTGATCCTAAATCCTAGGCCCAAGCTCCTGCTTCATGTCTAGAAGAGGATTAGAGATTGGACCTGTGCTTATCTAAATGGATCCCTGAGGTATGTTGACCACAGTCACCCAGGACACAGGAGTGATTGCCACCATTCACAGCCATTGCCTTTGTTCATGTCTGCACCAATTTCCCCTTAGAACATTTTAACGGCTTTCTGAGTTAGTTCTCTCCTCTTATCTAGTCTTTATTTTTGTTTCTTCTCAACACATGTAAGTCCAGAAGCCACCTGATGCTCTCACATAAGCCAGTATCCCTGTCACAAACTAGCCACCCTTACCTTAGTGACATTTCCTTACTCAATCAGTTTCAATTTTCTTTTGTTCCTGATGTTTAGTAGTTCCTCTATCCAGTGCCATTGGTAATGCTTTTATTTGTTCATGACAGGTTATGTCTTACAGAGTGTATTTTTAAACAGAACCTAGTAGGCACTATTATTCTATAGGGTAACAATAGATTAGTCTGGCCAACCACAGCCTACAAAGTTAAATCTGAGTTGCAAGTTGCTTTTGTATGTCTCAGGAGACAGTAGTGGGATTTTCATTTTTAAGAGGTTAATGGGAATCAGAGAAATAGTAACTCGTGACACATGAAAATGTTTTGAAGTTTGAAATTTTGGTTTCTATAAAGAACATGTTCATGCTACCTCATGCACTATTTGTGACGATACAGAGTGTGTGGCCTGTAGTGTTTCATGTCTATTTGGGGCTTTGTAGTAAAGGGGTTGTCCACCAGAATGGGTGACAGATCTGAAATCAGGCTTAGAGGAAATTCACTTCTGCTCAAGGCTACATGGATGACTTCCAGAAGACTTTGACAGTATGCTCAACCTCTGAAACACGACTATCTACACAGTGGCTTGGTAATTTGTCCATTGTCTAGGCAAGACTTAATATCTTTCAGCCTGGGGGTTCTGCTGTGCGAGAGCTTTCCCCGGGCAAACCACTGCCCGTCGTTTCTTTGATCTGTCTTCATCCTTTATCATGTAAAGTCTCAACTCAGTTGCAGGCCACTTAAAATCTCTCCCTATATTTCTGGCCACCTTTCCTGAATTATTTTGGAGAACCAGTCAGCAAGAGCTGCTGAACAATCTGGCCAGGCCTGGTTAAAGGTGTTTTTATGTTTCACTCTTTCTCTGGTACCTCGCCCATGACAGAGAGTATGCTCAATAAATAGAATTAAATAAATTGATTATTTATATTCATAATAGGAGTAGATGACCGATAAACCCATGGGCTGATTCCGTGTGTCTTCTGCAACCTTGACAGTCACCATTTCTAAGTCTTTCCTGACACAGGAACCAATTGCATGGTCTAGCAATTTCCCAGTTCTTGAGTAATTGTTCCCAGGTATTATGTTTTCCTGCCAAGAAACAGCCTCTTTCTCCTGAAATGCTCACACTGTACTAACCCATAGCCATCAGTTAAATATTAACTGGGTCAGAGCGTATGGCTGCAGGGCTCTTTTGAACTGGTCACATTAGTCCTTTATACCCAATTGATTCTTTGCCTCTCCACTCCATGCCCCCAACTTTCTCCAGACTCAGAGCAACTGTATCAAAAAATCCAAGTGCTGCCCTGAGCCTCTTGCGCTGTCATTGCTTGTTTCGTGGAGACAGGCTCCAGCACATGGCTGATGGCTGCAACACATGTCCTTTTCATCCTCAAGAGCAGTGGAATCTGAGGTAGTATATTTAAGCCTTTAAAACAGGACACAGTAATGCTGGGGAGATGGCTCTGTGAGCTGTGTTTGATCCCTGGAACCCATAATAAGAGTCAGGAGTGGAGACTGAGGAGATGGCTCAGTGGGTAAAGGTGCTTGCTGCCAAGCCTGAGGACTCAGATTTAATCCCCACAATTCACATAAAGGTGGAAAGAGAAAATATATTCTTGCATTCCTCTGATCTCCAGATGTGTGGCCTCACATATGTATCTCCATACAGACAGACAGACACACAGACACACACACACACACGAATGTAAAAATAGAACACAAAGTCAGAAGTGATAGTACAAGCTTGCAATCCCAACCTGTTGGTGAGGTAGAGAAGGTTGATCCCTAGAGTTTACTGTCTAACTAGTCTAGTTGAACAGGCAAGCTGCAAGCTAACAATGACCCTTTCTCAAAATAAAGATGAGTAGTGTGCCCGAGGACAACACAAAAGATAGCCCTCTGGTCTTCACAGATACGCATGCAACCACATGTGGGGGTTGATTGTGCCTCATTTGTGTTGCAGGATAATTGTTTACACTGTGTGAAAATGTGTTGCTGTGATTGGTTTAATAAAGAGCTGAATGGCCAATAGCTAGGCAGGAGAGAATAGGTGGGACTTCCAGGGAAAGAGAATAACTCTGGGAAGAAGAGAGGTGGGGAAACACTAGCAAGAGGCGAAACAAGTCATAGGCACAAAATAGAAGAGAGGTAAAAGTCACGTAGATTAATAAAATCAGGTTAATTTAATTTATAAAAGATAGTTGGGAACAATCCTATGCTAAAAGGCCAAACTTTGATAATTATAAGTAATAAATCTTTGTGTCATTATTTGGGGCTGGTGGCAGGAAAGAAAGCCTAACTACACACTTGGATGTCTATCTTTTGGCCCTTCTTTCTGCTTCTTCTTTTTTCTTTTTAAGAGATAGGGTTTCATGTAGCCTAGACTAGCCTTGAATTTGATATATAGCAGAGGTTAATGCCGAAATCCTTATCCTCCTGCCTACTGTCTCAAGTGTTGGGATACAGGAATTACAGGTGTGACTAACCACAGAGTCTTCAAATTCCTTAAATAACTGTCAGCTGAAGGGCTAGAGCTTCCAACTTTACTTCTTTGGAGTGGCTCTGTACTTGCTGATCAATGTAACAGAACAGGGCTTGTGTTTCTACTTCCCCGTTTACACAATACAATACTTTAGTAGCTGCTCCCCTGACTCTCTCTTATTCATGTTGAACTACTCTGAGCTAAGATATAAGGAACAGCTATAAAGTCTCAGGCCAGGTGTGAAGCGATGAAGCTGTATGAAGCAGATGTTAACTTCAAAGAGTTGGTTGTAGTTATGATGCACCCACCGCTCCGGCCTGAGTCTCAGCCAGATTCATCTTTTCCTGGAACTTAAGACGGGATTTTACAGGTGAGATTTCATTTTAATTGAATTAATTTCCAGCTCTTTCCTTTAGCTCCATTAGCCTTGCAGGTCTTGGGTCTCTGCCATTGTTAATTTTCAGAATTTAATAATGACCCTGGGATTCTGCCAGTGAGACTTTAATTCATTTTTGACACTCAGGTTGAAAATACGTCCCCTCGCCTATTTTTGAGTCCATTCTTCTGATTGCTTCTCTTTTCTTTGTATCCTAACCGACACTGTCGGATTGTCCTTTCCCCTAATCATGTCCACCAACGGTCACGTATAACTGACAGATTAATGATGGCAGCCATGAACGCCCACCCTGAAGCACATGAGCAAAGGGGACTTTGATGACGCGTTCCGTTGTCTCACAGAGACAGCTCTTCCGTGAACTCTAACATGGTACATATGTAACCTATGTAACCTTATGGCGGGATGCTAAAGTCAGAGAACACGGTTAAAGTCACCTGCAGTTAAAACCATTGCTCAAAACTTTCCAGTGGCAGTGCCAACTCTTTATTACACTTTGTCTTTCCGCATTTTGCTTGGGCAGTGGAAGCCAACGCTGTACTTAAGGTAAGATGAGGAATGGTAGCTGTTGTCTGTGTGTCACTCTACTTCCAGCATGTGGAAGGCTGAATCTGAAGAACTGGGAGGTTGAAGCCAGCCCAAGTTATATAACAAGACTCTGTTTAATAACAAAGAACAAACAAACAGCCATGGTTTTATGCCCTCAGCTGAGAATGTCCAGTTAAGGTCAAGTCCGCTGGCTATGAAGACAAACTCACTGTCTCAAGAATCAGTTGCTTCATATAGGAAGATGTGTTCTGGGACTAAACACAACAATCTAAGATCATGCATTTAAGTTATGTGGGAGAAATTTTTGTGGTCCAGTCCTTAACCTGAAATTATCATTCAGTCTCAAAGTATATTGTCAATGTGGTTCGCTTTTTTTATATATATAAAACAGTTTTTTTAAAAAGTACTAGTGAATATGATCAAGCTTGGGTAAGGAGCTATTTTCTTAATTTAAGAAAGATTGTTGAGTTATGTCATCAGACCCCAAGCTGAACAGTCCTGCCATTCTGGTAGACTCTGTTTCTGCTATAGGAGACACACTCATGAGGACACACAGAGAATGACGTCACAGGGTGCTTACTTGTCAACACGGTGATTGATCTGGAGGGTTTGGTGACCACGTTCCCGTTGACCACCACCAGAGTGATGATGTAATAAAGACCATGATAAGTAGCCTTGAAGACCACAGGAGGAGGCAGTGTGCTGTTGAATGGCTCAAATTCGAAGAAATAGTTTTTGGACTCGCCAGCGACCCTCACAACATACACAGATGCTGGGCTGACAACATCGGAAGCTTCTAAAGACACAACGATGCTGTTGTCATCTTGAACAGTCACGTGGAACGTTGCAACAATCTGTGCAAGAGAAAGACAAGAGGTAGAAGTCAGAGTCAGGCGATAGACCATAAAATTATACCAAGGTGATTTTCCTAAAGCAAACACTCGTGGTGAATGTAGTTACCTGTGGTAGCCATCTATATTTCAGTGACACAACAGAAGTCAGTTTTCTCATCTCATGAAAAATGATCTGAGTTTTACTAAGAACATTTGATATTCCATTGAAAATTCGTCTTGAGCTCATGGAGTATTTTGTGTGAAAAGCATACAATACGCATCAAATGGGCGAGCACATGACAAACGAAGTCACTGTCAACATTAATTTCCAGCAAAGCTCTGTGTTCTGAGAAGTGGGAGAAGTGTTTGAGCAAACACTATTTTAGAGGAAGTCTTTTCAAGGTAATTATTTCCTCTCTTTTTCTCACCTGTCAGTTCTGAAAGTGGGGAAGATGTCAGGACAGAATCCTGGGAAGATAATTGTCTTCGTTACAAATTAGCCAGCCTTTAAGCAAAGAAGACATGGAATCTCTAGCCTTTTGGATCCTTGGTCCTTGTGCACAGTGAGCACAACCCTTGGGTGGTGATGCTCATGCTCACCTGAAGGACAGGACAGTGCATAGCTGACCTTCCGGTCTTGGAGTGAGGCCAACAGAAGCGTTCCATCTTTCTGTGCCGAGTCTACTCCCTGCTGCTAAGTGCTGCTGTCCCTAACCAGACAACTGTCTGAACAGTTGCATTCTCTCGGCCTATCTTTTTCTTGTTGAGAAGGAGAACCTGAAACATATCCCTTAGTGGCCTGAAGCAGCAGGGAGGTGTGCTGGGGATGGAGAAGGCTCAGCTATAAGAAAGAAAACAAGGATTCAAACACAGAGCAGCCTCAGAACGAGATCGTGTTCGGTGATTCCCATGACTCTTTTCATGAAATGCTGAATGAATCAGACACTTGGGTGATAGCGAAACCTTCAAATTAGCTGATGATTATTGAGAAAAACATTTAGATTTTAGCTTATTGAAATCATTGACAAAATGTGCTACCCTATCCCTAATAGTTTTTATTTAAGTGTATTTCATAGCTTATTTCGAATCTAAGAATATTTTTATCTTGGTCACCTAAATGAGTCTTACTAGTTATTGTTATTTTCCACAGATCGTACATATATGGATTTACAGTGGGTATTTAGCTCAGCAGCTGTAAGTTACATTTGGGGAAAAGAAAAATAAAATTCACTCATTTAATTTTTTTATATTTCACTTCTTTCTTACACAAATAAAGGTTTTAGCACATAACAGCAATGAAAATGTCCTGTTAACCAAAATCCAGAACTGTGCCAAGCACTGAACAGTTGTCAAATCTGGCTTCTGTGTCTCATTGATTATAGAAGTTGGTTCACTTACTCAGAAAACATTAAGTTTACAAACATCAAAGTCATAATTATAAAGAATTTTTTGCACCACGTCTCAGCCAGCCAGTAGCCAGGGTGGCTGCAGCGATAAGGAGGGGAAGCCAGAGGCGCATTCTGTGTTTGCGTAGATATCTAATGTGTCACCATGCTTTACAGACAGTGGCATCTTCCAGAAAAGGGAGTAATCTTCCAAATGCTAATGGCAGCTTTGGCGATGATTGTATCAGCTGTGAAAATAAGTCTTGGCCCGTGCATTCCCCGGTTGCCAAAAATAAGTCAGAGTGGCTAATGAGATTCACTTGCTGGGACTAATGGGGACAGGCAGTGGGCCAAGTGAAAGTTAGGCACTGAGCCTGAAAGGAACCTGGCCTCGGCTGGTACCTTCTTCCTGGTCCATTCTACCTTGGATTGTCCTGGGATCTATCTATGCTCAGGAGGAGGGTCAGATCGTATACTCCAGGCATGAATTCTATGCTAAGAGGAAGAAGGAATAGAAGGAACTATCCCTGATTTATGTCCTGACTGTAAAAATGCCTTCAGGAAAAAAAATTTGAAGCTGGGCCCACCAGTGTTGCTTTACTTTGCAGTAAGATTTTCACCTAAATTTCCTTTACATAGCACATTGAAGAAGATTTTTTCTATTGTTTGACAGTGTCATGCATTCATATGATGAATTTAGTAGTTCTCAGCCCCATTCCCTTCTCGGGACCCCCTCTCTCATTGGCACACTTCTCGGCCATGCCTCCTTCTCTCCGCATGTCTTGGTTTTGTGCAGACCCACTGAGGTTAAGTACAACTTCTTGCCAGAGCAGCGGTTGGAGGCTCTTGACTGGAGCAGGGAGAACTAACCAACAGTTACACCATGGAAGAAAGTGACAGCCCTTCCCCAACAACTGTTGATTGTCAAGCATCCATCTCAAGAGGTGGGATCTCATGGGGTGAAATGACAGGACCAAGTTTATCTTCTCATGCCTCTTAGGATTCATGGTTCATGAACTAAAGATCAGCTCCTTGGGGCATCAACTGGGACCTGAGGTTTGGCTGTAGAAAGAACTGGTAAATCAGGAGCCTGTGATTGGTCCATAACTATTCCTGAGAGGAGCTCCTGGAGTCAGGGAGGGAAGTACTACTAAAAAGGCTCTGGGGTATATATAGGATGAGGAAAGAGATTGACCAGAGACCCGTCAGGTCCTGGTTAGCAGTTCACTGTCCCAAATAAAAACAGTAATAATGGCTACTATTTGAGAAACTTTTGTAATAAGAATTTTGTATATGATTTTTTCTTTACCCCCTTAAAGCAGTTATCAGACATAAGTATTATTATCTCCAGTTAATACAGTGAGATAAAATAATTTATTTACATATTTAATATTACAATAAAATAATTTATTACATCCATAGCCCAGGCTTTGTGTCAGATGGTCTGTGTTTATATTCCTGCTTGGCAATTTACTACCTATGAGTGCTCAGAAACATCTGAGGATCTCTGAACTTCACTTTTGTGATGTCTAGAATAAAGAAATATCACTCATGAATTGTGTGCATGTGGAGAGAGTTCTATGATATCCATGCACAATGCCAAATGATAACTAAATTCCATCACTCACTGTGTACTAGTAAGAAACATAAATGACATTTTCTTATCAAGATGTGCACGGAGGAATGAAATGACAGTTTACTGTACTGAACAACATAGGGACTATTTTCTGACATTATGGAGATATGACACTTCCGAGGAAGAACTCGAACCTGGCATTTTTAAACAAAACAGAGACCACTGTGTTGAGAGATGTGCCAAGATTTTACATGACATGGAGGGACATCATAATAGCCACATATCCAATTCTTCATTTCATAAATAACTTCAGATGCATCTTCTCACTGAGTCATCAAAACACCCAATTATGGTGTTATCTCAGCTCACAGGTGAAGTGGCTGAGGATCAGAGATAATCCGTGGATTTCTCAAGGCGACACTTACTGTGTGAAGGAATGGGCACCGTCCTAGTTAGCTTAGCAGTCAATTTGGCTCTGTGT
Organism: Ellobius talpinus; assembly: GCA_001685095.1. Lineage (NCBI taxonomy): Eukaryota > Metazoa > Chordata > Mammalia > Rodentia > Cricetidae > Ellobius > Ellobius talpinus. Next base: position 4,640 of record LOJH01035408.1, on the reverse strand, counting down.
GGAGTCGCTTGAGAAGGGGGCTCAGTTGAGGGGTTTCCCAGATTAGACTGAACTACGGAAGAGTGTCCTGATTGTTAATTGATGTTGGAAACCCACCCCAGCGTGGGCAGCACCGGTCTCCAGACAGGTGGGTCTAGCTGTATAAGGAGAAAGTTTCTTCCATGGTGTCTGCTTGGGTTCTTGCCCTAACATCCTCCCCTATGGTGGACTGAGACCTTGAAGTGGAAGCGGAAATAAACCCTTTTTTCCACTGAGTCCCTTTTTGTTGGAATGTTTTATTGCAACAACAGATTGAAACTAGAAGATGAACTCAAGGAAATGCTGTGACTTTTTGTTATGCCACTGTCCCCACACTGTAAGACATGAAAGAATGACTTCCCAATGCCGCCTTCCATATCTGTGTACAGTTGATGGGGAACTCCTTCCACACAGACCATCATTGATCCCTCAATATTATATCCGGTAGATGATTGGAAAGTGTAGTAGAAAAAAATTTAACGATTAACTGACTTGAATTCAAATTCCACTTCATAGCTATTGTCTCATTTTAATTCTTCCCAGGTGTGTCCAACCTAGGGATGGTTATGAATTCAGCTCAACACAATTGTAGATGACAATGTCATATTACTGAGTCAAAAGGTTGGAGATCCTTTTGGCCTTCATTGTCTCAGGTAAGTGACAGAGATACTAAAACCTGATGTGAGTATATAGCTGCACTTTGCCTACCTTCCAGCTAGGAACTTAGTAGATTGTCCCTAAGGACAAGAGCCTCCCACTACACTTCTATTTATTTTATTTTATTGTGTGTATGTGTGTGTGTGTGTGTGTACATGCATGCATGCCACAACTTTTGGGGTCACAGAATGACTGGCAGGAATCAGTTCTCTCTTTCCACCTTGTGGGTCTGAGGGATTGAACTCAGGTTGTCAGGCTTGGTGGCAGGTACCTTCACCCTAACGCTGCTAATACATTTCTGATCTATTTCCTCACTGATTATGTTTAGCCTACGTAAATTTTAGAAGCTGCATCCTTCCTAAAGGACACAGAGTCTAAGAATAACAGGTGGACCAGTAGTCCTAACTTTCAGGCCGTTTTCTCACTCCTTAGTGCTAAGCTTCTGTGACGTCATGAACAGCAGAAGCCAGCATTTCTCTTTCTTTTAGCGCTGTGACAGCCTGAGCTCACCTGTTTGAGTGAGGTAACCATGGAAACAGTATTAATACTAATGAGAAATCTGGAAACCTGAAATCTGTGCTTAGCTGATGATGATAAAAGGTGAGGAGATGGGTTTTGAAGCCAGGGACCCACAAATTCCATACAATCTTAGCAGGCAAACAACTGGGCACATTCTAGACACCTGTGACTTTCTTCTGTTTTAATGTGCTATGAGAACTAAATGATGCTGGTAGCTTAATTTTGCCCCTTTGGAGTAAAATTTGAAAATGGCTTCCCCTTGCGAAGATGCTTGGGAAATGCTGTTGTTTCACTGGCTGGCAGCTACTGTTAGAGACAGCCACGTGGAGCTCTTATTTTGGAATGCCTGAGTGTAAACTTCCTCACAGCTGTGAAGTATCTTTCCAGCAGTGACAGCAGTTAACTAAATCCTGAAGATAGCTAACAAAGAGCCCAGCCTATTGCCCGAGATCACCACATGCTCCCTTAGGTAAGGACCTGGCAACATTGTGTAGTTCTGACCTTTAATGACACTTTCTTTTAAGTTGCTTAGGTTGGCAGCAACATGTGAGACCTTTAAAGAAAACAGTCTCGTGTATCCATAACCACTAGGGCCCTTTAAAACATTCCTATATGCATGGGGAAAAGCCCAGACATTAGGGAAACAGAACGCAGCACTTCACTGGCTTTGCTCAGGGTTTTCTTTCATTGAGAGTAATGGTCTCAATCTGTGGAAAAAGAAGTTTCTCCCATGAGGCATGAGAGCCACACTTATCTGTGATATAAGGGTCTGCATTTAAAATTAAGTTAGGAAATATTATGGTTTGATAAAGTGGTAGTAATAGGTTATTATTGAAGATTCCTGACCTAACCAGCCATGGGTTGTTGGCTGTTTCTGGTACCAGGCATATTTCTCTCCTATTGCGTGGACCTTTAGTCCAGTTAGACCGCTGTTGGTTACTGTCAAGATGTAAGAGTGAGCCAATAAGAAGCTAGAGCTAATGGGACAAGCAGTGATTTAAATAATACAGTTTCTGTGTGATTGTTTTGGGGCTAAAGGGCCAGGAACTAACTAGCAGCCTCCCTACTACACCAAGACACCAGCGCCGCTGTTGAACTTTTAGGGATATCTTTCCATGAAGGTCATTGTCATTCTTCATAGGAGTCACATCAGGTTAGGTTCAGCAAACATCACTGAAAAGGGACTGCAAAGATCATAAGCCAGGAGACCAAGAAGTCTGCTGTGACATTTTTGTGTTCTACATATGTCAGAGGTGCTACATCCATGAAATCTCAACAATAGGACTGCCTAACAAAACCTGAACAATTCTAATACCAGTTGACACCCCAAAGGGTATGGGTAAATCTACCAGGGCCCCGTCCTTAGATGGAGAGCTGTGGACAAAGAATGCTGAAACAATGAGAATTAGGCTTTCCCAGGAATGAGCCCCCTAGTTGGTTATCTAATACCAAGTAGTCAGCTCTGAAACCATATACTTATAAACAATTCCAAATGACTCAGTATGTTTTACTTATATATTTACCTACACATGTGTATTGCATGTGTGTGTGCGCACACGCACACACTTGTATATCAGAAATGATTAAAGAAAAAGAGGCCATGGATTTGAGAAGGGCTGGAGGAAAGAGAGAGGGGGGAATGTTGTAATTTTATTTTAGTTAACATAAAAGTTTTCAAAAATTAAGAATTAATGCTAAGCCAGAGGAAATACCTCCAGGTTGTGAAGTAGGAACTGGTCAGCTCCTAAAACAAAAGCAAAAGTTCCCCTACATTGCCTGATGGTTCCAGAATGCCTATTCATGAAAATAGGTGGTTGGTAAAGAGGGGAACACTCTGAGGGTCTGAAGACAAGGATCTGGGCAAATGAATAAAAACCGTAAACAGCCAAAGTGGTATTCTACTTACAAACACAGATGGCTTTATTCCAGAAAGTACAGGAAGAAATGAGAGACAAAGAGATAAGGAGACCAGTGAGAAAGGAGCCAGGAAGATGGTGAGATCCTGGGAAGTGGAAGGGGCAGGGAGCCAATGGAAACACAGATGGAGAGGGTATTGTAAAGCTGGGAATGGCTAATGTTGTGTTTGAATATAGCATTTTAATCAGCAAATGTTTTCCCTCTCCTGGGCTCCCAGTCTTCAAGAAGGTCTGTGGCACTCACGGCGGTGGCGGCGCCTCGATGTGCCTGGAAAGCTTCTGGCACTCCCTAAGAAGGCTGTTTTACCTCAGCATGGTAGGGTATAGAAATGGTCTGAAAGTTGGCACCTGACGGGAAAGGAATTGGTGAGAATGAGCATATCTGCTAAGTTAGCAAAAAATTTTATGTGAGGGGAGTGGATTGAAAGCCCGCTCTTTCAGGTATCTGTGAGAAGGAAGACATTCCTGACTCCAGCGTGGAGTCCTGAATGAGGAGAAGCAGAGGAGAAGCAGAGGTGAGGGGGGTGGAAATGATGAACTGGCTTAGGAGAGAAATCACAGGAGCACAAGTCTAAGCAGCCTTAAGAGATTCAGAACGCATAGCCCTCTAAACCTAAAGAATTGGATGGGTGTGTGTTGGTTGCACTATGGGTTTTATACACACACATACAAACATATACTGGCATACATGCACGCATACACCAATATGCATAATTCAAAAATAAATAGTAAAAAAAATCAATTATGAAGAGTAACAGAGATTTAAATTAGCGGTGTCTTTATAGAACAATATTATAAAAAAACAAAAGGATCATGAAGAAAACAATACCGTTTGAAAAAAGACCCATGTCATGGTTTGAATGTTGGGGGTCTGTCTTCTGAGACTCATCTAGATGGCCCCTGTGGTGGTTTAAGATGTGTTGGCTTTGTAAGAGGGCTTAGCTCTTCCTCACGGGTAGATGCTTGCTGTCTTGTGACTGGGGTGCTTTGAGGAACAGACCACTTTTGACTAGTTCTTCTCATCCTTCCTAATGCTGCGACCCTTTAATATAATTCCTTATGTTGTGGCGACCCCCAACCATAAAATTATTTTCATTGA
>LOJH01035405.1:8814-20843 GCA_001685095.1 Ellobius talpinus | reverse complement strand
GTTTATTTAAAACATGATTGACAGAATACAGACAATTCTCCCGCACCATCTGTGAACTAGTGTGGTCCTTGGGCTACCAGTTTCCAAAGCTGTTTCTGTGCAGAGATTGGTTCATATCTGTCTTGCTGCCTTCCCATCTTTCACAAAGCCTGGCCTTCCATTCCTGGGGCTGATGGACTGAAGTGGCCAGTGACCTGGCACTATGATCCAGTGTGTCTTATAAGGCTGAGGTCAGAGGCATTTCCCAAGCACATGAAGTGATGGAGGTGGAGTTCATGTCAGCCAGGACTGGGAGAATTGTCAAAACTGGACTCGGAACCATCATTATTAAGTAGGTTGATTCATTACAAAACTGGAAAACTTATCACTTGGCATTACTGGGAATGATACAAAGCAATGAATTATAACAAGATAGCTCAGCACACTTGTTGCTTTGGCCAAGGGCCTGGGTTCTGTTCCACGTGCCCACATTGTGGCTCACAACCACTCATAATTCCAGTTCCAAATGATCTGACACCCTTTTCTGACCTCCATTGGCATCTGTCATGCATATACATGCAGCTTAAACACTCAGCTACATAAAAAGAAATCACCTTAGGCAACCATTAATGACAATATACCTTGACTTGTCAACTTTCTGTGCCAAGTAGTCTCTCTGAAGTGACTGTGAGCATCTCAACTGTATGTTCAGAGGTCACACCCTGCTCTACAGTCAACATTCAAAGAAACAAAGTGTTGGGGATGCAACTTGGTTGATAAAGTGTTTGTCCAGGGTACAGGAAGGCCTGAGGTTGATTCCTAGAGCCACGTAAACTGCATTTGGTGGTACATATCAGTAATCCTAGCACCCAAAGGTGATGACAGGATCATCAGCATTCAAGATCATCATTGCCTATGTTCTAAGTCAGAAGGAGCCTGGGATTCAATACAATAGTGACACTTACTGTCATAGTTAGGGTTTCTATTGCTGTGATAAAATACCATGACCAAAAAGCAATTTGGGGACAAAAGGGTTTATTTGGCCTACACTTCCACATTGTGGTCCATCACTGAAGGAAGTCAGGGCAGGAATGCAAACAGGGCAGGAACCTGAAGGCAGGAGCTGATGCTGAGTCCATAGAGTGGTACTGCTTACTGACTTGCTTCCCATGGCTTGCTCAGCCTGCTTTCTTATATAATCCAGGACCCCAGTCCAGGGATGATGCCACCCACAACAGGTTGGGTCCTCCCTCATCAATTACTAAGAAAATGCCTTGCTGTTGGATCTTATGGAGGCATTTTCTCAATTGAGATCCCTTCCTTTCAGATAACTCCAGCTTGGGTCAAGTTGACATGGAATCAGCCAGCACACTTACATCTTGGCAGTAGCTAAGAGCTGACTCATTAGACTTAATGCCTGAGCAGCAGTAGGTACTGGAAACCTGGCCAACTACCTGGGGTCAGTGAAAGCATGATTCTCAGAAGAGAATGTACTAGTGCCATTAGTTCCTAACTGCATCCTAACTTATTCTAAGACCCGCACACAATGTGGCTCTCACCCCTCATCAAAGGAACTTCTTACAATAGATGGAAACTATTACAAAGGAATCACAACTGGCCAAAATGCTGAAACTAACTGACCATGAAGGACTCAGCACCACCTGGTCCATTTACAACAAAATTCCTACACCTAAGGCTTAGCGAGAGGGTCAGGAGGAATGAGGACAAGAGACAGAGAACCAAGAAATCTGCTGAGATTATCTCTTAGAAATGAGAGGGACGCTTCACCCATGATACCTCAGCAATAAGGCTGCATAAACAAGACCTGTGTAAGAACAACACTGACAGACATGCTGACATGGAAGGTGACATTCTCATGGGGCCTAACCCCTAAAGAAGGAACTATAGACAACTAAGGACTGAATGCTGAGGGCGGGAGAAATAGTCTTCCCTGGCAAGATCCCTCTAATAGGTCATCCAATACCAAGTGGTCAGTCCTGAAATCATGCACACATAAGTAACACTAAACACTTAATTGTACCTATTTATGCAAACACATATGCATAGATATATAAATTATTCATATGCATAAAGAAAAGAGGCCATGAATTTGAGAGGGAACAAGGAGGGAAAGGCATGAGAGGTGTTGAAGGGAGAAAGGGGAAGGAGAGAAATTATGCATTATATTTTACTTTCATAGAAGAAAAAAACAGAATTGTGATACAGTGGAATCGTATCTCCCAACTGCCGAACGCTCAAATACATGAGCTTGAGCAGTAGGAATAATCCATCCGGAGCCGGCGATCTGGTTCAGTGATGAAGCGTTTGCCCAGCAGGCATGTGACCTGGGTTCCATCCCCAGCACAGAAAGAGGAAAAGCCCTTCAATTTATTGCTTTACCTCTTTTCTCCTTTAACCTAGACTCCAGTTTCTGCACTTGGCTCGAGAAACCATAGACAGATTACACAAAACAACAGAGTTGGTCTTTGGTTCTTGGTCTTCCAGGAGTCTGATGGCATGCCGGTGATTGATGGGTTTTCAAGAGCCCTGCTGAAGGAGATTATGCTTTTTCTCTTATTTCCTGGCTTTCAAAGATGATCCCTCAGAAGATGAAACTTAATGATAATTATTAAAATAATTGTAGTCATAAATAGCTACCATTGACTGTATGGCAAACACTGAGCTAACCGCAACATCATTAAATTTTGTATGCATCCACTCACTCTTCCTGGCAATACGTCAGTGCCTGACATAATGATTGTTCCCATTTGACAGACAGGGACAAATACCCACACATAGTAAACCAATCTAAGCTCAATAACAACAGGAACTAGATTCAAACTCAGTCCATCTGGTCTGAAAGCTTGTATTATTTGAGGAAAATAGTAATGTTTGTCCCTTTATTGACTGTGGTAAGCACTGCTTTCTTTTGGGGGGATTGTTTGTTTGAGACAGGGCTACTCTGTGTAGCCCTGACTGTCCTGGAACTCTCTTTGTAGACCAGACCAGCCTTGAACTCACAGAGATCCACCTGCCTCTGCTCCTGAGTTTTGGGATTAAAAGCATGTGCTACCACATTCGGCTCCTACTGTTTTCTTAATACTAAAAATTATTATAACAAGTCCTTCCAAGAGCAGTTTTCCTAACAGTGAACAAAGTGTGAAAATTAGCCTGGTTACACTGAGTTTTAGTATGGATGAGAACTAAGTATTTAGTCCAAACACCAAATGACAGTTGTAGCAGGCTTGAGGAGGTGGCCAATACCGGTTCTCAGTCCTTAGACCAGGTGCAGTGTTGGAGACAGCTCCTTAAGAGTTACTATTGACAAGTTAAGCTTCTAACTAGTCAGACAGCATCCATTCACCCTTCTTAATTGGTTTCCTGAGCTGGCTAATAACTGTGAAGTCTGAAACTTTTAATATCTAATTGTTCTGATATCATCTGTAGACTTCTCTTGGGGCAAGATTTCTTAACATCCTCAACATTTCAACCACAGCCTTTGTTGCTGAGAAGGCTGCCAAGCATGAGGCAATCATGAAAGTACCACAAGGCTCCAGGCCTTTGGTTCTGCTTTTCTCTGAAGTCTACCTTAGGGGCTAACCAAATGGAGGAAACCTGGTAGATGATGCCATTGAAGCTGCCTCCAGTGCCTTCTCAGAGGACTGCAAGCAACAGAGATTACATTAGCATAGGCTAGCAAGACAAAGGCTAGCCTTTACAGAGAAATAAGAGGTTGTTATGTTCTAAAATCCATACTCATGTTTATTTCCATTCTGAAATTCGTGTTTTGAAATCCTATCCCCCTTCTCAACTGATGGTGTTGGAGGCAAGACTTGGGAGGTGATCCATATTCTTTATAAATGAGTGCCAGGGCTGTGGAGACAGCTCAGAGAGAATGAGCATTTGCCATGCAAGCCTGACAAATCACCAGAACACATGTAAAACCTAAGAAGTGCCTGAGGGCAAGTATCTGCAACCCTAGAGCATCCCTGTGGGGAGATGGGAAACAGAAACAGGAGACACTCCAGGAGCCTGTGGGCCAGACAGCCTCGCTAATGCAGCAACAGAGCTGTGTCTCAGACAAATGGGAGGAAGATGACCAACACCCAAAGGTGGTCTTCTGGGCTTCACATGTGTGCTGTGGCATTCACTCACTGTCGCATGTGTGCACCACAGGCAGGAACATGCACACATACATATATTACAGACACACTCAGAGAGAGAGAGAGAGAGAGAGAGAGAGAGAGAGAGAGAGAAGCTAGTTGGTCGTCCCCGCCCGGTAAGAAAGAGCATAGCTCAAAGTTCTCATTTGTGCTGGCTTCTGGGTATTGGGAAGAGTCAATTTTCTTTAACTGATAGATCAGTTAGACTCTAGTGGATGACCCTACAGTCCTGACTGAATATACAGGCAGCACAAACCAGAATCACTGAACTATAGAAAGGAAAAAACAAACAAACAAACAAAACCAAAACAAAACAAGGGGGGAGAACATAAAATTTAGAGAGACAAGGTGACCAGGTGATGGGAATAGATCTGGGAAGAGTTGGGGAAACTATATGTTCAAAATAAATTGTATTTTGTATTGCACGAATTTCCAAAAATTAATAAGAATGCCATATTCTTAAAAAGATGTGATTAGCAACTTTCATTAGACACTGACCCTTGATTTGAACGTCTCAGCTTTCAGAACTGTAAGACATCAGTTTCTGCCACGTGTAAGCCCCTCAATCTGGTCACTTTGTTATAGCAGCCTGAACAGATAAGACTTTGGCCAAGGATGAGCAAAGATAAACAGAGGCAGTTCTTTGTTCTAACACATTTGCTGTGGTGAGTTTTCCATACATTTTACAGACCCCTGCGTCTAGGAGGAGGAGCAGCAGGTGTTGCTAACATGCTCTGAGAGCACGGTTTCCTGGGAAGTGCTGTCTCCAGGAGACTGGCTGGCTTCTGGTGTGTGGGCTGTAAAACTCCTTTTATAAGGACCTGTGAGCAGAACAATAAGGCATAGAAGGTAGCCATGTTTGGGGCTCCAGTGTCACTCAGTCTCCATAAAACGATCCTACTAAGCAATCAGATGTCACATTAGCACACATTACATTGGCTGGGTTCCCGCCTATTTACTGTCTCCCAGGAACCGTACAAAGAGATTTATGTCCTTCATCTCTCCCCTCCAAAGAAAGGCAAACATATTAGAATTCATTTCTGTAGCTCACAGGATTCACAGCTGGGCATGACTGGTGATTGCTCTGCTCCTCCAATACAGTGAGAGCACTCACTGAAGAAGCTGGGCATGGTGGAGCTCACCCAGGCAACAGGGAAGTGGAGACAAGCGGATCCCCAAAGCTCTCTTCTGGCCAGCCAGCCTAGACTGACTGGTGGGAACCAAGTCTCAGTAAGAGACTGTCTCAAAAAGCAGGGTGGTGGAAGGGATCAAGGAATTTCTGGAGGAAGACTACGGACTCAAATAATATGTAAAAGCAAAGAATGTTTCTTAATATTCCAGCATGCACATGGGGTCATTCACCTGAACAAAATGGTGACAACCCTGAGAGGAGCATGCACAGCTAAGAGAAGTTTTAGGGACAGTCAGGTCATCTTATACACAATAGGTTAAGCAAGCAGCGGTTACTCTAGAATACTTTTAGTTGGCTGAAGTTTATTCTTATCATTTTTGGACACAGGTGCCCAAGGTTAGACAAGTCTGGGCGTGACTCAGAAGGGGCTGCTGGATTTGTCCTTGGGACACCGGGAGGCTGACTTAGGCTTTATATTTGTTCTCTCTCTGTCACTGTATGCAAGGGAATTGTGGATAAGTGGCCCTTTGTTGGGAGAGACCCCTGGCTTGCCCTTCCCAGAGAACTGAAACCTAAGTTCAGTTGTGAGAGCCGGAGAGCTTAACCCCTTCAGTGGAAAACAACATTCAAGGTTGACCTCTGGCCTTTACACACATGTGTACAGATACCCCACACAGAGACTCAGGCACACTTACACACTCATAACACAGAAATGAGTGTGAGCTTTCCAACACCATTATCTCATCTTCTTTATTGCTTTACGTTAAAATCCTTTACGGAAAGACCCCATGGACGCGACTCTGTCATACCCAATGTGTGTGTCTGGTTGTTTTGGTCCCACTGCTGTCTGACATTCTTATGTTCCTCTTTCCTTCTTATTCTTCTGTAGAATAGTTTGAAAGGTTATTTATGGCTCCAACTTACTTTCCCCCTTATTCTTCCTGCTTTTCTAGACCTTTCCAGTAGACCCACTTATTCGGCTATCTTTGATAAAATGAAATCCTTTTCCTTTTCCTTCTTAAAATAGCTGTGGTAGATTTGATCTATGAATCCTTTTAATTCATTATATATTTCCCGGGGATCTCAAATTCATGTGCTGCTAACCCCTTCAAATATTAATTATCTTCTAGCCATACAGCAAGTGCATACCAATATTACTTCACAGTTCCGACTTTTGACTAGCCATGGGAGGGCTTGTTCCCTCCTGACCTTTTATGGGTTAGACTGAGTCCAGAGATCTATATGAAGCTCTTTCTTCTCGAATTCTTCCCTTGCTGGGTCTTTATTTTGGTTTGTGGCCTTTAGTAGACAAAATCCTTGAGAAAGAAGAAGTGGTCTGCAAGCAAGCAGACAAACTCCAAGCACTTGGTCAGGAAGAAGAAGGAAACGTTCAAGCAGCGATGTCGTCTGGACATTCCTGTCTGTCAGCAATGTGATCGCTGACACGAGCATCCAAGAAGCAGATGAGGAGCAGAAATAGCCCAAGACGGGAGGAAGCACTTCAATCATGACACAAATGCCTGTGTCCTCCATCAGAAGCCAATTTTGCCTACTTCTACACACCACCATGCCAATGTGCTCTCTCCAACAAACTGACTCTCCCACAATGACTCAAATGCTGGAAACACACATTATGAGAAAACACGAGGCTTTATTCTAGTGTGTCCAGCCTAACCCTGCATATTCTACCTTTGCTCTGTCTCTGTGTTCAAAACTTTCTGTCTTATTAGGGTAGCTCAAATTGGCATGGAACTTATTAGTATGTGGCTCAAACTGGCTTTGAACTTTCCACCCTCCTGCTTCAGCCTCCTGAGGACTAAGATCACAAGTATGCACCACGACATGCAGATCTTACGTGTAACGTAAAGATTTGAATTTTAAATGTTGTGTATGGGACAGGTGTGTGCCTGTGAGTACAGGTGCCCGAGAAGAGGACACTAGATGCTTTGAGCTGCAGTTGCAGGCAATTGTGAGTCTTTCAATGTGGTTGCTGGGAACCAAAGTTAGGTCTTCTTCAAAACAGTGGGTGTTCCTAATGACTGAGCCCTTAAATCTACCTTTAAAATATAAAAGTCAGAGGATAGACTTAATCATTTTCACTTACTATTTTCTGTTTGTTGGTCACATACTTATTTACTACTCTACAGATGCCTCATGAGCTTTTATTTTATCTTCCACTGTGGAGGTTTGAAAAATTGCAGAACGGCAGGCCAAAGGATTCTAATGCTGTTGATCTACAGTGGGACTCAAGCTTTGGTGTTGTAAAATGATTTCCAAGTGTTTCTACTGGTTAAAACTCAGTATTAGGGCTGGCAAGATGGGTCAGTGGGTAAAGATGCTTCCTCCATGTCTGAGTTTGGTCCCTGAAAGCCACATCATGGAAGCACAGGCCGGACTCCTGCAAGTTGCCCATTGACTGCCACACATATTTTAAGCACACAAATATACACACACAATAAATAAATATGATTTAAAACAATAACAGTGTCTATAGATTTTTTCCAATACATGCGATTATTTGAAGCATTATAGTAGATCTTTTTAAATATTAAGGGTAGATTTGCCTTGGCATAGATAATAATAGTTAATTATTATTAATGTTAATATTGCTACTTAACGCTGAGGACCATACTAATGTACATCTTATATAACTGTTTATTTAGTTTCTACATCAATCCTGTACCCCAGGTACTTTCCATGTGTGGGGGGCAATGTATGTGTGCTTTGGTGTGTGTGTGTGTGTAGTGTATAAGTACATGTGTCTGGGGGTGCACAGTCCCAGGATCTAGAGGAGGATGTAAGGTGTCCCTCTCTGTCACTCTCTGGTCTCACTCCCTGGATACCAGGTCTTCCACTATTTTCAGCTTGCTGTTTTTCAGCTCAGCTGTCTGCTCAGCAGGCTCCAGTCATTCTCTAGTTTCCTCTTCACCCCAACATAGCACTGGGGTTACAGGGAACAGCTTGCTTTCTGTATGGGTGTTGGGGATCCAGACTCAGGCCTTTAGGTCTGTGCAGTAAGCATTATCACTCACTGAGCAGTAAGCATTATCACTCACTGAGCCAGCCCACCAGCTCCTTGTTTCTTGTTTTATGTCAAGAAAAAGCTATCTGGAGGATGTACCTAACACCAACATAGAAACAATTTAGATATTGGGATTCAAAGGCTCTACATCTGACTTCAAAGTCACATTTTACAACTGCCTATTCACACAGCTCTTTAAAAACGACTGTAATTTTAAGGATAATCTTTAATGATAAAACAACTCAGAGACTTGGTGGCATTCCATCTTGATGTTCTCAAGGAGAGTTTCAGCATGGTGAAACGCAACTGGAGCTCTTGGAGACAGGATGACTGAAAACTACTCAGTTTGCTTTACCTAGAACTTCAAGTGTTTTCTAGTCTGTCATACTTCCTGCTTTCTTGGTCACGTTCTGATCTAGAAGTCTGGGGACCTATAATGCTGCAACAAACCAACAAAATACTTCACTCAAGCAACTGAAGGAAGGCAGCCTTTATTTTGGTGCACAGATCAAGAACACATCCCATCGTGGTGCTGAGGCTGGAGGTGGTCGGCCACATCGCACACATCGTCAGCAAGCACGGAGAGATGCTGCGCAGCTCACTTTCTCCTCCTTCTGCAGTCCGGGACTCCAGCCTGTGGGGTGGTACCACCCAAGGTTAGGTAGGGCCCTTTCCTCGTCAATTAATCCAATATAAAAATGTCCTCGCAGACACGCCCAGAGATTTGTCTTCCGGGTGATTGTGGATCCTATCAAGTTGATGATATTAATACAGCACATTACACTATGGAGCTGGTAACGCGTGACCACAGCTGGTTGTAAAGATGAGTAACATTCTAGGGCAAATCAATCACATTTATTCTCATATCCTCCCTCCCTCTCTCTCCCTCTCTCTCTTTCACACTCTCTCTCTCTCTCTCATTCTCCCTCCCTCCCACCTCCACCATTTTCTTTTCCTTTCTCCTTTTCCCTCTTCCACCGCTTCTTCCTCTCCCCATCTATACCACTTCTTCCTTCTGTTTTTCTTCCTTCTCCCCCTCCACATCTTCTTGACTGTGGTAAGCAAGCCACTTTCCTTCTCCGTCCCTTTCCACCATGATGCTGCTGCCTTACCCCAGGCCTGAGAGAAACCTCTGAAACCTTCAGCTAAAATGAACCTTTCTGCTTTGAAGTTGATTTTCTCAGATATTTTCTCACAGCAACAGAAAGCTTACTAACACAAACAATTAACCCAGCAATGCTAGCAGTGATTGATGGCATCTCGTGAGTGTGGTTCTTTCTAAAGCTAAGTAAGCTGGTCAGAGAACAGGTGTTCATGGATTACGTACTGTGACTGTTCCTGAAGAGGTGTGAACAAAACTGACTATTCCGCCAAGATAGGATACTGGTGACAGATCATGGGGACAGTTCTAGCCTGGTGCGGTGAAAATGAGTTTACTGGGATTACTTACAGGAAAATGGATGAGGGGTCACTGACAGGAGCACATGTGACTCAAAAGCAGCTCTAGAACCAACAGACCTGCCCCAGAATAGGAGACAACTCACAAAAGCTGCATCCCTGGGTCTCCCTGCATGACTTGGAGGCAGTGAGGATCGTAGACTCTTTCTGTTGGCTTATACTTATAGGGAGAGGCACTGCATATCTCTTCGGGAGCTGCATTTGCTTCCTGGGCCAGGTGTGTTTTGTTTACTTCCTTAGTCTTAGGAGGTTTCCCTTTACCCTCCAGGAAGGAACTATCTACTCATCAGTACAATAGTGATGAGTTGTGCACCCTGCAAGGAAAACAGACAGACAGAAGGAGCTTGGACACTTACTGTTGCAGTTTGAATGCAGATGTCCCCCATAGTCTAGTGCATTTAAACACTTGGTTCCCCAGTTGGTGGTGCTGTTTGGGAGGTTTAGGAGGCATGGTCTTGTTGGAGAATATCCTAGAGGTCGGCTTTGAGAGTGTAAAGACCCCAGCCATTTTGATGTCACTCTGCTTCCTGTTTGCAGGAAGATGTGAGCCCTCAGCTCGCTCCTCCAGTCACTCTGTCTACCACCAAGCCTTCTGCTCTCCCACCATGATGATGATGGACCCTTGTACCTCCAGAACTGCAAGCCCCCAATCCGTCTCTCCAAAAGTTGTCCTGATCATGGAGTTTTAGCATAGCAGTAGGAGAGTAACTAAGTCAGGCACCGACTGCTGCTCCAGAGGCTGCACTGTCTGACTTTAATTACTGCTCTTGCATTTTGTGAGCAACCCAACAAAGTCGTTTTTATTTGCACACAATAAGTTTCTCCTGCTTTAACCCAAACAACCCATGACTAAGTTAATAACCGTATTTTGGAACACATAGCAATTCTGTGATCTTGGAATCCCTTAGCATGGGTGACATTACGTTCCCAAAGATCCCCAGCTTGCTCCACCAGTGTGGATGATTGTAATTGCAAATGACAGAAAACTTGAAACCAAAGCAGCTTCAGTGAGAAGGGATATTTCTTTGGCTATTGTCGCTAAATCACCGGGGACTTGCTTTTGGCATGACCTAATGACGCCATCAGGAAAGTGCCAGTTGTGTGGTTGCTTTTGTTTTGTTTTTTTTCTCCTCTCTCTCTAGGACCTTTATTCTGATGCAGCTACTACAGTGGCAAGAACAGCTACCAGTGACTCCCTGAGTGTCTCCTACCAGTTTAGGGTCCTGATGGGAAGATAAAACCTCTGTGCTTTGAGTGCCAAGGAAAGGCCCAAGCCTGTCTCTTGCAGCCTTATGCTGGGTCCCAAAGTGTCCTAGTTAGGTTTCTGCTGCTGTGATAAAACACTGATTGTAAGCAGCACCTTGAGAAGGAAAGACTGTCAGACAGCCCATCATTTAGAGAAGTCAGGGCAAGAACTCAAGGAAGGAACCAGGAGGCAGGAACAGAGAAGAAACCACAGAGGATACTGCTTACTGGCTTTTTCCTCCTAGCCTGCTAAGTTACCTTTCTTACATCGCTCAGGTTCAGCTGACTATGAATTGATATGGCCTTCCTATATCAACCATTAATCAAGAAAGTGCATAATAGATATGACCACAGGCCTTTCTGACAGAAAGAATTCCTCAGTTGAGATCCCCTCTCCCAAGGTATGTTTAATTTAGGTTTTTGTTAAGTCAACGAAGACTAACTATGGCACACACCCATCCCTGAATCTCTGTGGTTCAGGAGACAAGGGATTTTCTGGGATGGAAACTGGGTAGCTCTTCCTGATGCTACAAAAGCAGCAATTTCTCCATGAGATTGGAGCAAAGGTTCCCAAGGGGTTGCTTAGGTTATTTCCAGATTAAACTTTTGTACAAAGAAAAAAGTCTGTTAAAAAAAACTCACCAACTTGTTAATTTCTGAATATTATATGATTAGACTAATACTTTTTCAACTAAGTTCACCATTATACTCTCTGTGTGTGTGTGTGTGTGTATACATACATGTGCTTTCATGTGAATGCATGTGCATGTGTGTTTGACCTATGGAGAACAGAGGTCAATTCTGGGTGTCATTCCTCAGATACTGTATCTGCTGGCTTTTGTGTCAACTTGACACAAACTAGAGCTATCAGAGAGGAAGGAACCTCAGTTAAAAAAAAGCCTCCATGAGGTCTAGCTGTAAGGCATTTTCTCAGTTAGTGATCGATGGGGGAGGAGGATCCAGCCCATAGCAGATAGTCCTGGCCTGGTGGTTCTGGGTTCAAAAGAAGAAGAAGGAGGAGGAGGAGGAG
>LOJH01035404.1:2317-15243 GCA_001685095.1 Ellobius talpinus | reverse complement strand
TGGTCTACAAGAGCTAGTTCCAGGACAGGCTCCAAAATTACAGAGAAACCCTATATTGAAAAACCAAAAAAAAAAAGATATGGATTTAAAGTAGATCTTCCCACCTCAAATGATTCAGTTAAGAAAAAATTCTTCACAGGTATACCCACTTGTTTGGGTTTTAGTTAATTCCAGATTTAGTCAAGTTGTTAACCAAGAATAGCCATTATACACATTTATAAGATATATATATATATATATATATATATATATACCTCAAAGGAGAGAAGAAAGTAATAAAGAAAATAAGTTCAAAAGTAAATTACACTTAAAAATGTTAAAAAGAGCAGATCTCATGTTCTCATGTTAATTGTTCTTACCACAATTACATAAAATGGAAAGAAGAAAATAAATAAATTAGACCCTTCTTGGATCCACTCTAGTAAATACCTTTGTGGATTTCAAGAAAAGGATGGCATAAGAAATGACTACAGCTTACACTGTATACCGATTTTAAAATCTGGTGAAGACGGGGGCTTGGCCTTCACAGTGCTGACAGGGAAGTTGTTTGGGAATTGGAATTGATCTTTTTACTGACCGGAAGACTCCTGGAGGGAGACAAATGAATGGTCTCACCTCTGTGTCCCTCCCTTCCACTCTCTGCACACATGCATTGGGGAGGAGAGGAAGACAATGAGACTGTAGTTTTAATGAAGAGGGAGCATGGTTTACTTGCCAATTTTCTGTTTAAATCTAAATTCCTAAGAAGAAACAGTCTTCCACAGAACTGTTACTCAGCAGTAATCCATTTCTGCTGTCACAGTGGCTGACTCCACAATCAGACTTTCGGGGTTGATATCTCCATCCAACAAACCATCACCAAGCATCGCATGGACTTTCTGTCTCTGTGCTCTCCTACGTCCAGTGGGAATATTTCACAGTTGTCATGCTTTGATGGATTGCACACAGAAAGCCCCTAGAAAACAGTGGGTGCTTACAGATATAGTGTGTTTAGAAAACCACGTTCCTGTTTTTTACTCTTCCTATGTTTTAAATAAGAAGTATCCAATTCATAAAAAAAGAAAGAAGAAGAAAAAACAGGAAAAGTCTGCAATTTTACTAGCTATGGAATAAACATATTTTAAATTTGACTTAAAGTTGAAATGAAAGATTTCTGGCAAGTTGTTCCAAGGCCAGAAGGCAGAATTGCCCATGAAACTTGAAGCATTATAAACGGAGGGAACCCTGTGAAATCAGGACCCTGAAAGCACTGTTAGAGACACAGTCTTTCCAGAATCCAACCCTGGAACACAGATCACAAGTATCCAGTGTATCCAGCTTTTGTTATCTGTTTGTTAAGTGGTAAGCTTTTCTTGGGCAAGTAAATGCTAAGAAATCATTTGGAAGAAATAAATTCTGTCATGTTTGCTGCATTATGTATAATCTAGAAGAACTAAGAAATGACTTCAATCTCACATAGAAAAATGCCCATTTGGTGAGATGTTGTACCACTTGTAAGAGCACTCATCCAAGCAATACAAGTATGAACACCATCTCATGTGTGTGTGTATGTGTGTGTGTATTTGTGCATATATTTATAAGCATTTCATTAAATTATATGCTTAACAATTTAACAATAGGGGAACTAGAAAATTTTTGTGTTTCATCTGAATAATTCTTTAGTTATATATCTTTGTCATGTTATATATTGATACTTACTGAATAAATTCATACTTGAAATACAAATATACAAAGCATAGTGCTCCTTCCGTTGAAACAGTCGATTTTGATTGGACTTCCTTTATTTGTAATGTATCTTATGTTCCTTCAACTCAGGCTCTCTTCCTTCCCACCCTCTGCATAAGGAAAGAGAAGATAAAATGCAGCACCCATCTGCCTATGCTTCCTGATTTCAGATACCATGTGACCAGCTATTTCAAGCAAGTATGTCATGACTTGCCCACAGTGGTAGACTTCAGCCTCAATCTGTGAGCCAGAACTTATCAGTCCTTCATTAAGTTGCTTTTGCTAGGCAATTTGTCACAACAATAAGAAAATAACAAGTGCATAAATTGGTACCCACGCGTGGGGCTGCTGCTGTTATTAATCTGACCATGAGCTTCCTTGCCCTTTAAATCTAATTTGTAGGAAGAATGTGGAAGAGTTTGGAACTTTGGGCTAGAGAAATGCTAATAGGCTGTAGGTAGAGCTTAGGGGCTAGAGAAGCACTAATAGGCTGTAGGTAATGCTTAGGGGCTGTTCTGGTGGGTATTGTGAAGACCAGAATGCCGGGAGAAATGTGGACAGTGAAACCCTAGTACAGTGGGAGATAAAGAATCTATTGGGATCTGGGTAGGAGCTAGTCATCCTCTATTATGAGAAAGAATCTGAACTCATTCTACCCATATCTGAGTATGTGATTGAGACTGAATTCAAATGTAAGGAGTTAATTTGTTTGGCAGAAAACAGTACAATATAAGATATTTGGTTATGTTATGGTCACAGCTTACTGTTCTGATCCAAGTCTCTAGCGAGGAAAGCAGCATGTGGAACAGAAAGGTATGAAAAATGATAGATTGCTTAGGAAGGGAGGAGTCTAAAATTTTAGACAAGGCAGGTGCTTAGAAGTCAGTTGTAACTGTTAAAAATTAGAATTACTAAAGAGAAAACCCATACTCACAGGACATATGCTTAGACCCCACCCACCAAAGTTTCCATTTTGTGAAAATGCAAATTCTTTCAGAAGGAGAGGGCTAGAGCAATGTTTCCCCATGGGAAACTATTGGAGGTCTATACAACTAACTATACAAGGGTCCAGACCACATCTGTAACCGGCAGCAGGATTTGCTAGCATTGTCCACATGGTTCTGGTTTTTAAGAATGATGAACGCAAGAGTGAGAGTGTCATGGAAGCTTGTTTCAAGGTTTCACGAGACCACTGACACCAGAAAATATGCATCAGAGTTGAATTTCCTGAAAGGTGACTATGAGTGGCCACTGCATAAAGCTAGGAAGGTAATGCTCACATTTCAATAGATGCCATAGAATGTAATAGATATCAGAGCTATGGGACATCCATCAACAAAGACTGATTGATGAAGTTGAACCAGCCCTAAAGAGAGTTTATATGTGTAGTTTATATGTGTACAACTGTTGGAGGGGTAGGGCTACCAATGTCCTTTAAAGCCAGATAATTCTATCATTTGGCCCACATTCTGGACATGTAGCTGTAGATTTTGTATTTATCATGCTGCCTTGATATTTATTGCTTAAGTCCAATCTTTCTTCATTTTATACACATTCCAATATTCTGGAGTGGTAATACTTATTCTATGTGATTACACGATGGACATACACAAATGCTTTTTGATGTTATAAGGATTCTCAAGGGACTACCTGGCTCTCAGAAGAGATTCTGCACTTTTGAATAATGTTATATCTGGTAAAGACTCTGGGGACTTTTGACACTGGACTCAGTGCACTTTGCATTCTCTGATGATCATCAGTCTATGGGGACAAGAAGGGGAAGTCTGTTGACAGAGATTTCTATCCTGCCCAGCCCCACTGCCATTCAGTCCCAAAGAAATACACAGAGGTCTACACCAATTATAAAATGGTTGGCCTATTAGCTCAGGCTTCTTATTAACTCTTATAGCTTACATCTTATCTGTGTTAGTCATGAAGTTTGGTACCTTTATCAGCGAGGCATTCTCATCTTGCTTTCTCCGTGTCTGAATGACAACTGCAGACTGAACTTTCCTCTTCCCAAAATTCTTTTGTTCTCATCTTCCCACCTCTATTTCCAGCCTGGCTACTGGCCAATCAGCATTTTATTAAAAATAATACAAATGACAGTATAAAAGACCATTCTCCCGCAGCAGAAGCTACAGTTTAAAAGTGATTTGTTCGTGTGTTAAGTTGATACAAAATAGACTGATAGTGGTTAAGAATGTTTTTCGGTGTGATGGGGTCTAGAATCTCCTAGGACACACCTTTGTGTATGTCTTGAAAGAAGGTTGAGTATTGGTTGATGGGTGGGAAGACCCACCCTTGATGTGTGCAATGCCATTAATCCCATGAAGTAACATCGCACACTTACTTAAAAGGCTAAAGCAAACTGAACACCAGCATTCATCTCTTTCTGCCTCCTGGTGGGGAATATGGTGTGACCAGCTGCTCCAGGCCCTTGTGCTGATGTGGATCCCCACTAGGATGGAGTTCACCCTCAGACTGTGAGCCAAAATAAACCTTTTCTACCTTAGGTTGCTTTGGTCAGGTATTACATAACAGTAACTTACAAAGTAACTAATACAGTGGGTTTTTCATAAAACCCATCTTGTTCTCCCCACTCTAGTAAGAGGTTCCTCCTGATTCCGTATTCAAGTCAATTCAATGACTTGAGTCTTCCTAGCATCCCAAAATAGTCAATTTTGTGTACTGCCAAAATAACATAAGACACCGGAAGCAGTTTACTAACCTTGGTGCTGTTTTCCATCCTTTTGTTTTTATTTGTTTGTTTTGTTATCATGCTCTTCTATCTTCCTTAAAGAGAAGACTTATTCCTCTCTACTTTAGGGACATTTATTTGGAATGAGAAAAGAACAACTGGCAATTATAATTTAATGTATCAAAATAGAAAACTGTGCCAAAGTCCTTAACCAGATGCAGATTTGGTTGGAATTCCAGAGTTACTTCTGAATTGAGGTCGTGGAAAGTCTGAACCACAGCTTATCTTTTATTTATGATCCTCTCCTGGGGGTCACACTGAACTGATTGTTCACAAGGCTAAAATTTTGGCTTAGAAAAGTTTTGCTTCAGAGAACAGGCATTAAGACAAACTCATGATGCTGGGTTTTGTTTGCTTAGTTTGTGTGTGTATGCGTGTGTTTCCCCTTTTTATCACTGCTGTGTCTGTTTTCTTCAGTTCAAGACTCAGATCAGTGCACCACATCCTGACTGACAGAGCTGTCTGCTAAAGCAGACTATGACAGAGGCAGTGTTGGATAGGCATTCCTGGGATTGAGTTGCTGATCTCTTTCATTTCCTTCTTTCTCTCTCTCCTTCTTTTGTTTCATAAGATATTTTGGCATAATAAATATAAAATGTTATTTATGGCCTCCCACCAGAAGTGATCTGAAACATTTCAAAATTCCAAATTTCACAACTTAAAACATGGATATAATCTCCAATTTTAGAGCAGAATGTCCTGATATTAGAACCACATTTCTCTTGAGTGATTTGCAAATTTTTAAGTCACTTCCTGCGGGAATGTGTATCCTAGATGTGGAGCTGGACAAACTGACTCAGTCTTCTAGGTCACCAAGAGACAATCAAGGTGACTGTTAGACAGTAATAGCCCTGTGGCTTAACTTCAAATATTTGACTCTACTACTGCATGAAAAAACAACTGTGCTTTATTGGGGGGCTATTTAGTGTTTGACTGAGGAATAGTCCTTGCATTCAATTTGGGTTCTTTAAGGAAAGATTAGCAGAGCAACTATGTATGCGAGAAAGGTTATGAAAGAGTCACACAGGCTGTAAAGCTGTACTGGCAAGTTGAGAGAAGGGTTTGGTTCCACCTTAAGCCAGAAGACCCAAAGTGGGGAAATACTGTGAGAATCTAGAGCCAGTTGTCAGAGATAGGAATTGGCAAGAGCTTGACCTTCAGTGTAGGTAGCCAGAAGAAGTTGGAAACAGCCAGGCAGAATGCACATGTTGAATTCCACATACTGGAATCTGATAATAAAGGAGTCTTGTTGACACAAACCACACACTTGAGTAAGTACCAAGTAAGTACTGGATCTGAAACAGAAAAAGTATAAGAAATAGATAAAATACGTGGGGTCTCTAAGGCTCAATTCCTTAATGAATAGGAAACTCTATGCTAATTTTAAAATGTAGCAACACTTATTTCCTGGTAGTCAAATCTGAATAGTACACAAGACTGTGTTTCCAGTGGACCTTGGCCATGCCATTCCTATTTGCAGAGGTGGTAGTTCAGTGATACCTACAGAACCCAACCCAAGCCAATAAGTCACTGACTGTCCCTGGTGATAGTCATTGATTCACAGGCAGGCACATGTCTGGAATTTGCCTGATAGGAGTGAAGTTCAGGACTCTAATCTCCAGTTATCTAAGAAGTCTTTCTTCCCTCCTAAATAGTCAGTGAGGAAGCAAGTGGTTCTGAAAATTCTAGTTTTTGCCATCCAAAGTCAGAAAAGGTAAGGCTAAAAGAAGTAAAATGGAAAAAGTCACCCACAAATTATTTATGGTGAGGGCCAGAGTCAAATTATGCCTCAAGTTGGCTCTGATTCTGTATTTTTCAGTCACATGGTCTATGTAGCCCTTTGTTTTTAAAACTGATTAGAATAGAACTTTCTGCTGATGGCAGAACCTTTCAGTTATTGCTGTCTTTCAATTATGAGGGACAGTAAGAGAATTTCTAAGCTTGTTCATTACTTAACCTATATGAGGTTAAGTACACACACACACACACACACACACACACACACCTCAAACTACATTTTCAATTCAAACCAGATTTATTTTACTCTTTCCTCTATGTCCTAGGTCTATTCACTGTAGTGTTCACTTAGAAGTCAGAGTGTCTGTAGATTTCTTTAATACAACTCAGATCATGTTTCATTTTTTGTTTTGATTTTGATACTTTCCTTAGCTTAAACACAATGCAGATATTTCTCACTAGCCATTAAAATAATGACGCCTCTATCTAACAAAATCTCTCTATATTACAAACACATGCCCAAGAGTCCTTTTATTTCTTTTTATTTGCATATTTCACACCCAGCATCCTTGATCACAGTGTGCACCTAGAACAATAACGCTACATGTGTTTAACTACAAAAATAAAATCATTAAAAATACAAGGTTTAACTACTCAGGGATTTATTTAGTTTTAACTATCAGCAACTCGATTCTAAAAGTAGATTAAATCATGGCAATTTTCATATCTATGGTGACCAAAGCTTGCCACTGCCCTATATACAAGTGTGTCTCTTTCCTAACATTTATTGAAGTATAACTGAAGAATTAAAATTATGTTTATTTAAGGAACACAACATAAAACACTGTTCATATACATGACTTCTTTGTATACTTTTCTTGTTCTTAGTAGTTTGTCTAACTTCAAATTGTCAGATTTTTATCTTCTCATTTGCAAAGATGGAGTGGGTAAACTCCATCTTTTCAAATGAGAAGATAAAATAGACAAGGAAACTTCACATTCATACCAATTGTAGTGATGACAAGATAGCATGGAGAGAGCGAGAGTCCAGAGAGAGGCTAAAGTAGCTTATGCTCATTG
The DNA here is from genome assembly GCA_001685095.1 of Ellobius talpinus. Lineage (NCBI taxonomy): Eukaryota > Metazoa > Chordata > Mammalia > Rodentia > Cricetidae > Ellobius > Ellobius talpinus. The sequence continues at coordinate 7,940 of LOJH01035404.1, read as the reverse complement.
GTGAGGAAAAGACAGTACAAAAGTTAGCTTTGGTGGATCGACTAGTCTGGTAAGGGAAGAACTGGAAATATCATGACCTTATGAATAGGGTAGTATCCATCATGATCCAGGAAGCCTGTGACTGCTATAGCAGGTAGGTAATAAAGAAAGTCAGTCAGAAAAGCAGTGTCTGATGGGATCGAGGAATGCGATGGCAGCAGTGATGCAACATTCTCGGTGATAAAATCAGTCAACCCTGTTTCACACAAGTAAGCGGCTACTGGAGCATGAAGAGGCAATCCAGAAGCCATAGTTGTTTGGCACACTCTTCTTATAGAGTCAGGAGGACAACTGAAAACTAAAGTGTTGAAGAAAATCAATGCAGGGACCAGGACTATCTGTGGGCACCATTTCCCACTTAAAGCATGATCCCAAATACATTGTTCTGAGCTATGATTAGCTATATACATGCCTAGAATCACCAATGCTTATTTTAATTTTTTCAATTATCTATTCCATTTATTTATAAAACCATATGTTAAAGCTATTTTAAATTTATTAATTGAATTACATCCTCCCTAAAACTATATTGAAGTCCTAACACCTCTTTCCCATGTCTCACTCATAATGATCTTATTTGGAAGCAATGATTACAAATGCAATCAGCTGTCACCAACTAATGGGGCAGGACCTTCATCCAATAGAACAAGTATCCTTAAAATTGAAAGTACAGCCAGCCAAGGGCAGAACACTAAAATGGTAAGAAGTCAGAGACAGAAGTGCTACAGTCACAAGACCAGAGGTGTGATGATTGATTGGTTCATTGATTGACTGATTGATAGCAAACTATCCACAGCCCTGGAGTGATTATCTCTACAGGTCTTAGGGAGAGCATAGTCCTTATGATATTTTGATTTTGACCTTTTAGATTCCAAAATTGTGAGCAATAAGGTTTTTGTTTGTTTTAAAACATCCAGTTTACATCACTTTGTCAGGCAGTCATAGGAAACTAACAGAGAAAAGCACCACGTTTAGATGAGTATTATATGAATGGAACATCTAGTATGCCAGGCACTGTGAAAGTGTTCTGCAGCCTGTCCTAAGCAGATGTCAATATAGCCCACATATTGTCAGATGAGGAAGGAGAAAGAACGATGACACACAGGCATGTCACTTTGATTACAAGCACGTAATTTTCACTTCATTACTTCACAGCATCAATCCTTACCTGCAGGTTTATGTCAAGTCTAAACAAAATTGAGTAACTGTGACATTAGTCCTTTTTTAACCTTTACTTCCTTCCTCCTTCCCTCCTTCCTTTCTTCATTCCTTCCTATGGTGCCATAAATCAAACTTATTAGGTCATGAATGGAACTACATCCCTAGCTCTCGCTCCTGATGTCACCACTGTTGTCACCATGCTTCATTCTCATAGAATCCTTGATATTCTTGGCCAGTGATTCTCAACCTCACTGTACATCAGATTAACCTGGGAAAATTTTGAAAGATGTCTGCTTCTAAAATTAAAAAGAATGATAATACAGGATACTTGCATAATTGCAGAGGAAAGTCCCCTCTTACCTTGTGGATAGGAATGTAAATTTGAATATCTTTTTCTATAGAAGAGAATTTGGCAATATCTATCAAAAATATCATAAGACCAAGATATCTTACTCTTAAGAACGTACTTTGAGCTTTAAGTTACTGTAAGTACAAAAGAATTGTAGGTAAAAACTTGCTCACTCTGTCATTATTTGCTGCAATAAAACATCCAGTCACCAGATGTTGTAGGGAGCTGGTTGAACATTTGAAATTTTTTAAATTTATTTTTTACAGTTTTGGGTAAGCTATCTGAAGTCGTATACATTTAAAACATTAATGAGAAAATGAGGAAAACTTGCATTAAAAGGAAATGAAACAGCGTATAGGGGGTTATATTACCATACATTAATATCCATATATATACTTAGGTATTACACTTTTCAACTTCCCTAAAACAAAGTAAAAATATATGGAGGGTAAACAAGCAATACACATATGTGGCTCCCTTCCTGGATCCCAGAGGAATGGGAATGGGTGTTATAAGGAATTGGGAAGAACATTGGTTTTCTTCAGTACAACCTTTAAAAATGGATGTTTTGCCTATAAGTATGTCTGTGAACCATGTGTATGCCTCATGCTCATGGAGGCCAGAAGAGGGCCTTGTTTTTGAATTATCACTGAATGGAAATGGTAGTTCTTAGAGAAATAGCTTGTTCTGTAATAGAGACAGAATACATATAAGATGCACACACATAAAATTAGATAAGTAAATATTTTGAATGAAAAATAAGTTAGCATTCACCACTGAACCAGGTTGCAAAACCGCACAAAGTAACATACTAAGCAAGTCCTACTTTGTTATTGTTGACAGAGGTTTCTGTCCTACTTGGTCCCACAGTCATTCAGTCCCAAAGAAACATGCAGAGGTCCACATTAATTATAAACTAGATGGTCTATTAGCTCAGGTTTCTTATTAACTCTTACATCCTGCATTAACCTATAAGTCTTGTCTGTGTTAGTCACATGGCTTAGTGCTTTCTATCAGTGAGGCATTCTCATATTGCTTCCTCTGCATCTGGATGATGACTGCAGGCTGATCCTTTTCTCTTCCTAGAATTCTCCTGTTCTGGACACCCTGCCTAAATGTTCTGCCTGGCTACTGGCTAATCAGCATTTTATTAAACCAGTACAAGTGACAAAGCTTTACAGGGTACAAGACCATTGTCCCACAGCAGTTCCTTCATTTTTATTTAAACAGAAAAGGGAAAATTGTGTGAGAGGTCCTTCTGTATATGTGTTGCTTTTGTTGGTTAATGAATAAAGAAACTGCCCTGGCCTGTGATAGGGCAGAGTAGAGCTAGGCAGAGAAAACTAAACTGAATGCTGGGAGAAAGAAGGCAGAGTCACAGGAAGCCATGTAGCTGCCACTGGAGAAAGACATGCCAGAAACTTGATGGTAATCCATAGCCACATTGCAATACACAGATTAATAGAAATGGGTTAATCAAAGATATAAGAGCTAGCTAGTAATAGACTTAAGTGATTGGCCAAGCAGTAATTTAAATAATATAGTTTCTGTGTGATTATNGAGCTAGGCAGAGAAAACTAAACTGAATGCTGGGAGAAAGAAGGCAGAGTCACAGGAAGCCATGTAGCTGCCACTGGAGAAAGACATGCCAGAAACTTGATGGTAATCCATAGCCACATTGCAATACACAGATTAATAGAAATGGGTTAATCAAAGATATAAGAGCTAGCTAGTAATAGACTTAAGTGATTGGCCAAGCAGTAATTTAAATAATATAGTTTCTGTGTGATTATTTCATGGTCTGTGCAGCCAGGAACAAACAAGTGGCGTCCTACTATATGCTATGACAGCTTGAATATAATGACACCCATGTAGAGTTCTTTTTAAAATTGCTTAACTGGGATCTTCCCAAGAACATGCATTCAGGCAGATTCAGAAACATTCTGTAAGACAAGTCTGAACTGTCCCAAACTGGAAATTACATCAAAGCAAAATACAAGTGGGAAATTGCTTTGGACTAAGATGTTAAGAACAAAGAACAGTGGAAGTAAGGAGTGTGATCTTTGACCTCAGCTCAGACTTTCAAACCATGTAAAATATGTTTGGGGGGGAGTAAGAAAGGGTGATGAACAGTGAACAGTGGAGGCAATTTTGGTATCAGCTTGAGATCTTGTTGACTGAAGTGCAGAAATCTCAGATAACATGGTTTGTGAGCAATAGATTTCAAAGACTTTGGCTTAAAGGGATGAATATTTTTCTAGATCCCTTCAGAAAATAAAGTCATCAATGTATATACTTTTTAAATCACAAGATAATTCTAGTTCAAATCCAATACCACAGGGTTTTTCCTCCCCTTCTCCATTTCATATTTATATGCTATTTCTTACATGGTGTGGACCCTGAATCTCCATGATTTTGGTGAATTTACTCATTTATTCTATCCTATAACATACAGATCCTTCAAGAATATTTATTTTCAGAGCAGGCCTGAGGCAATGAAGTCCATAGGAGCAGGAATGAGCCAGCAACCTGGGACAGAGAGCAGGCCTGAGGCAGTGAACTCCACAGGAGCAGGACTGAGCCAGCAACCTGGGCCAGAGAGCAGGCCTGAGGCAGTGAACTCCACAGGAGCAGGACTGAGCCAGCAACCAAGTCCAGAGCAGGCCTGAGGCAGTGAAGTTCACAAGAGCAGGACTGAGCCAGCAACCTGGGCCAGAGTGGGCCTGGAACAGTGAACTCCATGTGAGCAGGAGCAGATCCAGATCATGGACATTTGCAGAAGTAGGACTGGGCTAGCCACATAGGCCAGAACAGGCTTGATGCGGCTAACTCCATGGGAATGGGACTAAGCCAGCAACCTATGCTGGAATGAGTGGGCCTGAGACTGCAAGCTCCATGGCAGCAGGAGTGGATCCAGACCAGGGACATTTGAAGAGGCAGGGCTGAGCCTGTGGCCTGGGCTGGAATAGATCTGAGACAGCAAACTCCATAGGAGCAAGTACAAGGGAGCAACTGCTGAGCAAGTGGGCCAAAGGCAGAGACTGCTGCAGGTCTGGGCATGAATCTGGGATCTTCAAGGGAGTGGACCTGAGCCAGGACCCCTGTGGGTCTGGGCATGAGTCTGGGAACTCAGAGGGAGTAGACCTGAGCCAGGTACTCTGCGGGTCTGGGTGTACCTGATTAGGGGACCTATGAGGCAGAAGATCAGAGCAAGAGACCTTTGCAGGATGAACCCCAAGCTAGGGACCTTTGCAGGAGCAGATCCAGACCAGGGACATTTACAGAAACAAGTCTGAGCCAGCAACCTAGACCAGAACAGACCTGAGAGAGCAAACTCCACAGGAGTGGAGCAAACCCAGGAGTGCTGAGTGAGCTCCAGGAACACAGAGAGACCAACAGGGTAACTAGAACTGTGGCACTGACTATACCACAAGGAATAGTGATCTGTGCCTTGGATTTACTGGCACCTAGAAGATTAATCACCAGAATCACAGATAGCCCCAACCACACCAATTAGAGGAAAAGATGGGTAGACAAGGTAAGACACATGCAAAACCACAAAGAGCAACAGGACACCAGTAAAATCTAAAGACCCTACAACAGCAAGACTTGAACAACCAAATATAGATGAAGCAGAAGAAAATGACCTTAAAGTAACTTCAGGAGAATGCTTGAGACTCTTAAAAAGGAAATGAGAAATTCCCTCTAAGAAATGGAGGAAAAGACAAACAAAAACTTGGAAGACATCAGCAAATCCCTTAAAGAAAACCAAGAAAAATGAATCAAACATGAAAGTAACTATTCAAGACTTGAAAACTGAAATAGAGACAATAAAGAAAACACAAACCAAGGGAATTATAGAAACAGAAACCATGAGAAAATAATCAGGAACCACAAATGCAAACATAAACAGCAGAATACAAGAGACAGAAGAGAGAATCTCAAGTGCTGAAGTTAGAGGAAATAAGCTCATTAGTCAAAGAAAACATTAAATCTGAAAATGTTTTAACACAAAATATTCAGGAAATATGGGACACCATAAAAAGACCAAACCTAAGAATAATAGGTATAGAA
>LOJH01035402.1:6701-16884 GCA_001685095.1 Ellobius talpinus | reverse complement strand
GGGACGAAAAGCAGGCCTGCTCCCCTATCACTACATATCTTCACTCTTTTGACTTTAGTATATGAAGTTTTAGTTATGTCAAGAGGACAAAAGAATAAAATAAAAAGGCTGCAAATAGGAAAGGAAGAAATCAAAGTATTATACATGCATGATATAATCTACATATAAACGATTCAAAGATTCTATCAGAAAAATGTTAGAATTGATAAACAGTTTAGCAAAGTGTCATGAAATAAAATTAACATACAAAAGCAGTAGGCATCTTGTATTCCAACAAAAACATGCTGAAGATGAAATCAGAGTAACAATCCCATTCATAATTCCACAAGAAATATCATAGATAAATCTATGGAAAGGCATGGAAGGGCTTAACACATTAAAAACTTGAATAAAATGAAGAAAGATATTGAAGGAGATACCAGAAGGTGGAAAGATCTCTCATACTCATGAATTGGAAATTCAGTGCTATCAAAATTAAATGCCATTCCTCCCAGAAATATGAAAACAATCTAACACTTCATAAGAAAATAAAAAAGACACTGTAAAACTAAAATAATCCTCAGGATAAAGAAAAATTCTAAAGAAGGGAGCTGGAGAGATTGCTCAATGGTTCAGATCACTGATTTTCCTCCAAGAGGACCCAGGTTTGATTAGCATCTCCCACATGGCATCTCACAGCCATCTGTAATTCCAGTTCCAAGTGTCCGATGCTCTATTCTGACTTCTACAGAACTTCACACATGTGGTACACAGACATATGAGTAGGCTAAACACCCATACACATAATAAATAAATAAAATAAAATGAAAGATAAAAGTAATGTTCAAGGTGTCACTCATAAGAACAGACTCATAGTTCAATGGAATAGTACAAAGTCCCAGATACAAACCAAGTAACAAACATGAATTTTTACAAATATGTAGGAAACATACATTGGAGAAATTCGTAAAATGATGCTGGTCAACTGGATGCCCAAACAAATTATATGAGACTATTAATGGCTCCCATCTCCCATTTTGTACAGAATAACAAATCCACGGTTTTCCAAGATCTTCGTCTAAGGACTGAAACGTGAAAAAAACACACAAGATACAAACAACTCAATGACTTTTTGAATAGTGTTTTAATTGCTCGGCAAATAATGTCAATAGTTTACAAATGGACCTCAGAGAATTTAAAATCACCCACCCAACAAAAGAAACATTTAACTGACTGCAAAGGCAGCTTACGAATTGAAGAAACTCTTTACCTGGCTCTTTATCTGATTTTCGATACTATCTGGCAAATACAAAGAACTCAAGAATTAAACAGCAAATTGTATAATTGAATCAATGAATGGGTGAAGGCAGTGAACATAAAGTTCTCAAAACATGAAATACAAACACATGACTCAGACTTACAACCTCATTCACAGCATGGAAATGCAAATTAAAATTACATTGAGGTTCCCAGTCAGAATGACAGTCATTAAGAAAACACTAATAAATGTTTGTGACAAAGTGCTCAGAAAGAAATGCCTATATATTGCTATATACTGAATTAGCAAACTAATTCAGTTACTATGGAAATCAGTACGGAGCTTTCGTCAAAAACTAAAATTATCTATGCTATATGACTCAGTTATAGCAATTATCCAGAAGCAGGGAAACTGACTTTAAAAAATTTATTTACTTTTTTTCATGTATATAGGCATTTTGCCTTCATGTATGTCTATGAACCTCATGTGTGCAGTGCCTGCAAGGACAGGAGAGGATTCTGGATCCCTGGGACTGGAGTTATAGATGGTTGTGTGCCCCTCTATGAGTACTGGGATCAAACCCGGTTCTCAAAGAACAACCAGTGCTCTTAATTGCTAGCTCTCTTTCCAGCCCAGAAATTGATCTTTAAAAATGTGTTACTTACACACAATGAAAAACTTTTCAACTATGAAGAACATGCACAAGACAACAGTTGCAAATGGAATTAATCACATTAAGCAAACAAAGGTATATATATATTGGTGTTTTTGAGACAGGGTTTCTCTGTAGCTTTTTGGAGCCTGTCCTAGAACTAGCTCTCAAAGGCTGGCCTTGAACTCACAGAGATCCACTTGCCTTCTGAGTGCTAGGGTTAAAGGTATGCATCACCACCTCCCGGCTGCTGCGATGAAGGTATCTTTATCTTTAGATTGTACCCTTGGCACTATGCTGTCTCAGTTGTATTGGTTCCAGAAAATACCATTAATGGTAAACTTTGAGTTACAAATTTAACTATGGCATTTTCAATTCAATTAGTTCAGCCGCATCTAGTAGATTAGAAGCTGACTTTGCATGACATGGTAAATGAAAAAACAGGATAACAAAGAATACATTACTCTACAGAGAGAAAGACTAAAAGACCTTTAGGAATCACAAATGGAGTGACAGGATAGTTTAAAAGTGTGAAAAAATAGAAGGGTGAGTCAGCGATAAGATTTAAGCAGCACAGGGATCCAATAGCGACATTCTGCAGCAGTTGAGGAAGAAAAACAGAAGCTTCATGTGTAAGAGAAGCTTGGAAGCCTTGTGAAAAAGTCTGGCAAGGGAAAAATCTACCCAATATGTTCATGGAAAAAATCCTTCCTAAATCTAATGAAAGAAATGGACAGCCAAGTCGTAGAGACATTTAGAGACCCAGAAATACATGACCAGAGAAAAAACTCTGAAAAACATTATTGCTAAGATGCCTAAAGTAAAGGCAGCTTTAAAAGTTGTAATGAAAAACTAGAGCTCACTATGACAGATCAAAATAATATCAGCCCTTCAGCAGAAAATCTAAAGCCAGAAAGGCATGCGCATTATACTTCAAGCCCTGAAAGTAAGCAAATTCCAACCAACATTAATATTTCCAGCAAAGCTATCTTTAAAAGTTGGAGAGAAAATTAAAAACTCCCACCATCAGTAAAAATGAACACATGACATCAGAAGCTTTGGGATACAGCAAAGGCACTTTCAAGAGGAAATTTTGTTAGGACAGGTGTCTTGAAAATAATAGAGAGCTCTAGTAAATAATGAAAACTTTAAAAATTTTATTTCATTTTCTAATGTCCCTAATCGGAATAGAGTTACACTTTTCCTCTCCCCTTACTCTCCCAGGTCCTCTCAGTTATCTCTTCTCAAGTCCCTCCCATCTGTGCCCTCCTCAATTGATAACCTCTTTATCTTTGAGGCTATATATACATGTGTGTGTGTTTGTGTGTGTGTGCATGCGCACGTGCATGCATGTGTGTGCATGAATGTATGTGTGTGTGCATGCTTGTGTGTGTTCATGCATGTGTATGTGTGTGCGCGTGTGTGTGTGCTTGTGTGTGTGTGTACGTGTGTGTGCGTATGTATGTATGTATGTATGTAATAGAACCCGCTGGGTCTATTTCTGTTGTTTGTGTATGTATGTGGTTTCAAGGTTGACCACTCTGCACTGGACTTCCAGTAAGAGGGCTCATCCCCGAGAGAAGCTAATTCTTCTTCCAGAAGTCAATAATAGTTCTTATAACTCATTGTCTAGGGGTGCGGTCTACAAAATGTTCCCCCTTCCATGCTAACATGCCCATTGATGATGGATCCTATTGTTCCAGTTTATGCAGTCATTTCTAGAAGACTCTTTTGCACAACAGACTTATCCTAACTCTTAGAATATTTTTATTCCTTCTTCTGCAATGCTTCCTGAGCCATAGATGCAGGAGCTATGATGTAAATATATCCCTTGTGGCCAGTGTAGTTTTCTGTGATGGTCTCCCCTTGTAAAGAGGTTTCTTTCATGAGGGGTAGCAGCTAAACTTCTCTGTGGATATGAGGATGAGATCTAGAATGTAGAAAGAGGTTATGCTTGTTCAGCAAAGTGGCAATAATACATTCTTTAAGATTAAATCATGAGTATCACAACTCCAACCATGTGGTATTTGGCAAAGAGGCAAAAACACGCACTGGAGAAGAGACAACAGCTTCAGCACATGAAGCTTGGGAAACTAGATATATACACACAGAAGAACAAAAAGAGAAAGGGAAAGGATGCCACCAAATTCATTCTGGGAAGCCAGTATTGCTCTAACATCACAACCTAATATAGAACAATAACAACAACAAAAGAAATAACATTATGGACTAATTTCCCCAATTAGTACACACAAGGAAGCTTTCAATATAGTATTTGTAAACTAAATTTAAAAATACATTAAGAAGATCATGGACTTTGACCAAGATTATTTTTATCTAAGTATGTGAGAATGACTCAACATATACAAATGATTAAGCACAAATCAAGGCATCAATAAACTTAAAGAGGGAAATCCCACGGCCATCATGATTGATGGAGAAAGGTCTTATGACAAAATTTATATTCCTTTACAATAAAAGCCCTAAGACCATTAGGAAGGGAAGACACACACCTCACCATAATAAACTCTATATGACAGATGTATAGCCAACGCTATGCTAAATAGAATAATTTTGAAAACATTTCCTCTAAAATCAGAAATGACACAAATATGTCCACATGACCTGCCCTTATTCAATATTGTGCTTGAAATCATAGCTAGAGGAAGAACATAAGGGGAAGAAAGAGAGTGATATAGAAATAATAAAAAAGAAGTAAAATAGGGAAGGAAGAAGTCACACAATCCTCATCTGCATATGAAACAATCTTATACTTGAAAGACCCTAAAGACTATGCTGCAAAATGCTTAGACATGATAAATACATTTAACAAAGTAGTTAGATACAACATCAATATACAAAAATGAACATATTTTTACACACCAACAATGAACTTTTTGAGAAATAAATGAAGACAAATGCCCAATTTCTATGTGTTTAAACAGTCTTGACTACATACCCAAAGGACTCCGTATCCTATTACAGACACCTGCTCACCCATGTTCATTGCTGCTCTACTCACAATAGGCAGGAAATGGAAACAGCCTCGATTTCCAGCAACTGAGGGATGGATAATTAAGGTGTGATATATGTACAAAATAAACTATTACTCAATCATTAAGAAAAATAAAATGCACAGGTAAATGGAGGACCTGGAAACAATCATTCTGAGTAAAGTATCCAAGGCTCAGGAAGACAACCATCATGTGTTTTATGTCATTGGTGGATGTTAGCTATGAATTTTTAAATATGTGTGTTTTAATTGGAATACCCGTAGAGATCTGGAAATTGCTAAGGGGATTATGAAGAGAAAGTTTCAAGGGAGAAGAGTAAAAATGTCACTCATATTTTCTATGCTTGGCCTTTTTCATGCCTGTAGTCATTCTGACTTGGGACTTTAGTAAGTGAGGTTTATGCACATTGTGAACCCCACTGAATTAAGCTATGGATGCATTTTGAGCCAAGAGGGATTGAGAATAATGAATGACTCTTATGCACATCATTAAACTTTTTCCTATGTTGTCTTCTTTCCTACTCTCTGCCTCAAAATGCAAGACTAACCAGAATTTCTTACGACTGATCCCTTTGGGGTTCCTTTAATCAACCTGTACTGTGGTGTTTCCTTACATTAAATAAAGCTTCCACAATATTTAAAACACTGTGTGAGTATCTTGGTTCTCCAGCTTAAGGTGTGTGTGTGTGTCACACAGAGCCAAGATGGAAGGTAGGAGGTTTTATACAGTATGAATGTTTTGCTCTGTGAGACCCCCCTTTTACTTCTCTGCAATTAAATTCGTTTTCAGAAACAGCAACAGCATTTTCTCCTTGGCAAACAAAAAGATAACTTTATGTAAATGTTGCTTTCAACATACATTTGTTTGATCTCAGTGGCATTAAGCCTTGGATTATCCCAGAGAAGGGGGAGGGGCAGAGAGTGTGTTTACAGAGGTAACCAGGTGCTTGCTGGAAAAGGAGATGTTACATCTCATTGTAGCCATTCCCACGTTAGGAAAGGATGCCCTGTTATCTCCAGCACAGATGTTTCATCACTGAAGATGAAAAAAAAATCCAGAATCGTTTCCCTCTGAAATGCCACCTTTCTCTGTTTGCGCTGCTTCAACATTAACTTGTAAATCCACAATGGCTAGTGACCAGGGCATACTCAAGTCATTTGCTGAAAAGTCACAGCTCATGAGACAGCTCCTCATCCCTACAATATTTCTTCGCCTTAGCTCAGCAGTGATCTGCAGGCCATCCAGGTCTTTGGGAAATGAGTTCCTCCAGTAGCCTTTCCAGGCTTTAGTTCTCATTTAATAGTAATCCCGAGGTCAACGTAGACAACATGAGACTCATTCTCTCAGGGGTGGGGAGCAGATTTGAAATTAAGGGAAGAGGAAGGTGCGATGTAGGTATATGGGGTAGAGGAGCAGGCACAGGAGACATGCGGTGCAGAGGTTACTCCATGGGAACTTGCTTAAACAGTTAAGAAACAACAGGAGGCAATCATAGATGGAGTGTTATAAGGTATAGGACTGTCACGCATATCCTGGAAAGTCATCATGTGGAGAGACATTTGAGAAATGAAAGTAAGGAGAGAAGCTGTCTGCATAACAGCCTGATCTTTCTACTATAGTCAGAGCTGATGAATGGCTATACCTAGTTCAGTTTTGGTTTTCTGATGTAAATAGTCATTAAATGTAATTTTCTGATGTAAACATTAAGCTTCTCAGCTTGGGAGATGTCGTCCACCAAGTGAGTAGAGGTAGTGAAGAAAGCGAGACAGCTCTGTTGTACACAAATGTTGCAAAGTCTGAGAGAAAGAGGAATGACTTGAACATGCAGGAAATAAGGACCTGGAGTAGCGATGTGTTCAGTGGGAGGACCAGGGATTGCAGAATAAAGAAGAGGAGGAATAAAGATGGCAAAGCAGTAGCTTTGGGACCAAGAGGTCTTGCTGATGGCTTATACCAAAGAAGTTTATTAAGAAGTATGGCGTCTTATACACTGTTTGCAGGGGGAAATGACCAAGGTCAGCAGAAATATAAATCAGAAAATATTGACAAAGAGAACACAAGATACCTCAGATACAACTGCCTTCGGACTGATATCCACAACCCAGGAGAAGTGGGTCCTGTGATGCCCTGGCTCCAGCATTAGACTAACCTTGCTAACTCCACCCCTGGGCAAGGAGAGAGAATGATGGTCCCCTTTGTCCTTTCTTCAGGGCCTCTGAGAAAGTCTTGGGTTGGTCTGGCTCTCCACAGAGGAGGAACCACTAAGAGCAACACTGATGGAATGGAATGGCTTATTAGTATAAAAACGAGCCTTCAGATGAGGTATATCTTTTGGTCCATCCCGTTTAGAACTGTGAAAGAAAGTCTTTTTCTGTTCATAATTTTCATATGACCACTTACAAAAAACTATATTTTTTTCTGTCACTAAGGACCCTTCCTACAAAGACTCACACATTAATTTCTCCTTTGTCTGTGCCTCAGGGATGTCAGCAGAGTGACTTAGTCACCAGGGGCTCTGTTCCTTTCCATCAATCCTGTCACTGTGGGTTATTGTCAGACTATGCTTGTCCTTGAATCCGTAGAACAGTTTTATAAAGGCTTTCATTAATTTTAATCTGGTGTCTTCATGGTGCTTCTATTTTCTGAAACTTTTCTACTTTCTGAACATTTCTGAAAATGTTCAGAAACTATAACAACCATGATCACATTTACAGCTTATTTTTGACAGTTTTAGTGTTTTTCAATTTAATATTGTTTCTCACAGACAGGGAAACCTTTGTAACGATGATTAACAAGAGCTCTGTGACACTCTGGTCCTTGCAGAGGGCAGCACAGAACGTAACTCCTTTCTTGAAGCACAAAAATCAGAACAGATGAAAGTTCAAGGGTTCACAAGTTTGTAACTAATGGACTTCGTCTTCATTCATTGAAATGAACCGGAAATACACCCAGACGTGCACCTGAATCTTTCCTATTCCATTTTGGAAGAAATAATTGAGGATGACCATGGGGAAAATAATCTAGTCTCTTATAACTGTAGTCTTCTCCTGCCTTTCAATTTACTAGTTTTATTTGAGAGATCTGACTAAGCAAAATAATATCACTCCTTCAAAACCTTTTGGGGCTGATTCTTATTCATGTATCCTAAGACTGTAACCTTAATAAATAAATTAATGTGGTATGCATATTTGACTAATTTTTATAATCTAACACTTTATCATGCAAAGGATTGAAGTCAATTCTGTTTTCACTTTTATAAATGAAAGTACCTGGTTAGTACATATGAAGATCCCTGTAACTATAATTAGGTCTTGTTTAATATCTTTTTGAAACTTTTGTAGTATATTGTAAATTTTTTGTTCAACGAATCTGATAACTATTTTATGCTTAATATATCAACTAGCAAATGAGTAGTACTTATCTATTAAAAATGCCTACAGAAAACAAGACCTTCAAGAAAAATATTAATATTTAGTGATATTTATTTAGCTAAGGTAGTAATAACATTTAGACAATGATTTGTGTACTCATAAGGTACTTTAACAACATTTTCAACTTTATCTTCTGTTTTCTTTTATCAACAATAATTTTAATTAAAGCAGAAGTATTGATATTTCCTTTTGTAAAAATAACTAGTGAGCTTATGACTATTACAATTAATTATAATTACTTACAGTGGAAAAATTAGGTCAGCATTACAAGTGTCAAATTTGATTTATTGCTGTGATATTCACACAGGAGGATAAAGTCCATAATTAAGTAAATGGATCTGGAGTTTGTAGAATTTGCTTTTTGAGTAAAAAGATACATTTGAGTATAACCTATGTACAGTTAGTAATTAAATTAAGTTTATTGATAATCTCATAAGAATAAAAGAATGAGAACTAAGGAGAAGCCTTGAAAATGAGACCTGAGAGAGAGAGAAGAAGAAGGATGTGTGTTTTGTAATCTGAAAGTCGGGAATGCTTGTCTTATAAAATATGTACTGTTAAAGTGATTGATTTATTTTTTGATTGCCTGTCTATCTATCACTTGAGTAGGGGATAAGATTCAAAGATGTTCCCAAATTTGTAAGCTATGTCAAGAAGATAAGAGTCTAAAGGGCCAGATGGACTTAAACACACTGTCTTACTCGTAAAGCTGCAGTTACAGATTGAGATGAATGCTCTGGAAAAGATAAACATGGTCCTGCAGCAAAAGGATTGTTTAGGTCATAGAGCATGCGTTAGTCAGGGTTTCTATTGCTGTGAAGAGACACCATGACCATGGCAAGTCTTACAAAGGAAAACATTCAACTGGGGCTGACTTACAGTTTCAGAGGTTTAATCCATTATCGTCATGGTGAGAAACATGGCGGCATGCAGGCAGACATGGTGCTGAAGAAGGAGTTGAGAGTTCTACATCTTGATTGGTAGGCAGCAGCAGAAGTCTGTGACCCACTGGCTAGACTTGAGCTTATAAGACCTTGAAGCCCACCTCCACAGTGATGCACTTCCTCCAGCAAGGCCACTCCTAATAGCACAACTCCCTGTGGGGGCCATTTTCTTTCAAACTGCTACAGAGCACTTCACTGATAAATCATCTCTTAAGTTGAGGTTTAAGAATGGAGGATAAGTAGGCAAGGGTGCATGATGGAGGAAAAAGGATTCTGGTTAAAAAAAGAAACTTAGGCAAAGATCTTTGTTTCGCTTTATATCTTCTATCCACTTATGAGTGGGTGTGTGCTGTGTTTGTCTTTCTAGTCTGAGTTACCTCACTCAGGATGGTTTTTCTCTGGTTCTATCCATTTGCCTGCAAATTTCCTGATGCCATTGTTTTTTACAGCTGAATAATACTCCATTTTGTAAATATACCACATTTTCTTTATCCATTCTTCAGTTGAGGGGCATCTAGGTTGTTTCCAGGTTCCAGTTATTATGAATAATGCTGCTATGAATATTGTTGAGCAAGTAAAGCAAATAAAGGATAACCAGACTACAATCCACAGGTCCAGAGAAGCTAGGGCCTTCTTCTAGTAATTGATGGAACCAGATGTAAAGATCCACAAGCAAGTACCAGGCCGAACTCAAGATCCAGTCAAAGAGAAGGAGGCGGGAATACATGAACAAGTGAGATCAAGATCATGATGGAGAAATTTACAGAGACAGCTGAACCAAGCTCTTGGAAACTCATGAGCTCTGGACAGACGGCTGTGGAGTCTCTATGGGTCCAAAGTAGGCTCTCTGTATGCGGGAGTCAGTTTTGAAGCTTGGGCTATCTGAGGAGCCCCTGGCAGTAGGA
>LOJH01035400.1:0-15778 GCA_001685095.1 Ellobius talpinus | reverse complement strand
TTTTTCAGGTGTGTGACTTTTGTTTATGCTGCATTTGTTTAACTCTGTGAAGCTCTGTTACTGTGCCTGCCTAAAACAACTGATGGTCCTAATAAAGAGATGAATAGCCAATAGCGAGGCAGGAACAAGGATAGGCGGGGCTGGCAGGCAGAGAGTGTACACAGAAGGAGCAAGGAGAACCAGGAGCAGCAAGAGAACAAGGAGAGAAGGCTGTCAGGAGCCACCCAACCAGCCGTGCCGTAAGAAGGAAGGTAAGATACACAGAAGTAAGAAAGATAAAAGCCTAGAGAGAAAAGGTAGACGGGTTAATTTAAGATAAGAAAAGCTGGCTAGAAACAAGCCAAGCTAAGGCCAGGCATTCATACCTAAGAATAAGCCTCTGTGTGTGATTTATCTGGGAACTGGGTGGCAGGCCCCTCAAAAAGCCAAAAGAGTAAAACATCACACAATACTCCTTAATGTGGGTGCTGGAACCGAGCTTGGGTTTTCTTCAAGATCAGTGTGTGTAGCTTAACCACTGAGCCATCTCTCCAGCCCAAATTCTTCATTTCGAAGATGAATTTTGGGGGGGCTCTGTTTGAGATAGGATCTATATAGGCCTAAATAGGCCTGCCTATATATAGCCTGGCAGGCCTTGAGCTATTGCAGTCCTACATTAGCCTCTTGAGTACTAGGATTGTAGGCATATGCTACCAAGCCAGTCTGTCAATATCACTTGTTAAATAAAGATCATTAGTAGGGTGCAACCAACTGGACAGCTGTCCATCAAGGATGGGCAGGATTGTTAAAGGAAAAGAAAAACCAACCCTTGTTCTAGAAAGGGTATGTTGTTTAAATCTCTACCATACTTTAAGGATTCTAGAGCAGGAAATTAAAACAATTAGAGAAGATTATGATAGCTCAACCCCTAAATGAAATGAAAATTTGAGAGAACCAACCAAGGAGGAAGCAAGGAGAACACACGGCCACCTTACTTTGGGTCTACCAGCGGCATCACGGACTGCAGCCGGGTGAAGGCGTACGGCCAGGCATAGCTGAGGGCTGTGGGGCAGTGCTTCGGCAGGTTTTCCTGCCGGAGGAAGCTGAAGAGGCAGAGGACCCAGGGGTCTTTGACGGACTGCGCGAAGATCCAGACGTGAGAGGGGCTCTTCACGTCGTAATGGCTGTTAACCAGGACGGCGTTCCATTCCACCAGCCACTGGAGATCCACGTTGTGGGTCAGTGGCAGTGTGGCCTGTGGGCAAAGAGGCAGGTGGTCAAAGATAGACCAACATGACTGTTCTCACCAGGGCTCAGACTGCCACTCCTGTTTGTACAGGGCCTTTCCTGACCTCTGATTCAATGGGTCAGCTTTGGATCTGCAACACCCATCCTGCACCCATCATATATGACACGTCTGCGTGAATCAACCGAGACTCTCTGCCAGTCCATGAGCAACAGTAAGTATAAAGTTCAATGATTAGAGTCATTCATTTTTTTATTGTTGGTTTTTGAGATGTGGTCTCATGAGGTAGGTCTTGTTGGCCTGTAACTTGCTAGGTAAATCAGGCTGGCCTTGAGCTCAGAGATATCTGCCTGCCTCTGACTCCCAAGTGCTGGGATTAAAGGCATATACCACCACACCCAGACCACAGATTTAAAATTTTTAAGTTTTATTTTTATTTGATGTAATGAATGCTATACCCACATCTGGGCCTGGTGCCTGTGGAGGCCAGAAGAGGGCAGTGTATTTCTAGGCACCCGAGTTACAGACGGTTGTGAGCCACCATGCGGGTGCTGAGAATCCAAACTCTGGTCTTCTTGAAGAACAAGTGTTCTCAACCACTCAGCCACCTCTCTAGTCCCAGATTCACAATTTTAAAATCCTGAAGAACTATTCAAGTGTGGATTCATAAATGTGTTTTCGCTCCTGTGATCTGTGTGTGTGGATGTGTACATGGTGGTTTTTCTCATGGTTTTCCTCTTTATTAGAATGAAGCATTTTGCCTGTGGTTTGGAGAAACGGTGGACACTGTCCCTTTTATGAAGGGCATTCTCTGGATGATTTTTGAGATGAGATATGCACTTAATCTCTTAACCTATGATATCAAGCCAATATATTTCAGAAATTTCTTTAAAGGTAAATATATGTATGAATTGATAAGTTCTTACATTTTATTCTCTTAAGTATTTTTATCAGTAGTTAAGCAATACCAATTTTTAATTTATTTGTTTTTATTTTATGTGCATTGTTGTTTTTCCATGGGTGTCAGGTCCCCTGGAACTGAAATTACAGATAGTTGTCAGCTGCCATGTGGGTTCTGGGAATTGAACCCGGTCCTCTGGAAGAGCAGTCAGTGCTCTTAACTACTGAGCCATCTCTGAAGCTATGGCAATACCAAATTTTTAAATAACATATCTATTGTTCCAAGTGGGGAAGCCTACCTTTTTGTTAGGCATGCCTTTATAAAGTGGTATGTTTCATCTGTTGGGGTCATGAACTCCCCTGGGTAAATGTTACAGATCTGGCCTTCATTACTGGGCTGGTGGAATTGGACCTTTAGAGTCAGAGGGATGAGACCCTGTGAAGTGCTCTACCTAAGACCTGTGTTCTGGCAAAGTCCCCGAGTCCATACTTTCTCCTCCTTCATTTGTGACTAAGCGATTGTAACTGATCTCTCCTAACATTGTTTTGGGAATCCCACGAGATAACGGATGTGGAAACACATTGCTGGCGCTCCCTTCTCTTCTGAAGTGCAGGGTGCTGACCTGGTGACTCCTGCTTAAGATCTGATTCCAGCAAACACAGAAGGAAATCATGTGAATACATGGAATAGTTATCTACAGAAAAGGAGATGTGCATGTATAAGAATTGCAACGACTATTCCATCTCATGTTCAAATAACTGTCACATAAGAGGATGTATGCTTCTTAACTCTGGTTGTTCTGGCCTGCAGTGCCTGGCCGATGGTTTTAGTCATTATCATGATTATTATTGCCAAAAGCTAGCACTTTATGTTCCGAGTCAGGGAAGGCGATGCGAAGCTAACAGATTCCCTCCAACAGTGCAGTCATCTGCTATGTGGCAGGATAGAGCTATGTGCGTTCTCCCGTCACCCCCAGATTCCCCTGCCTTTCGGTGGAGCTGAAATGGACCCAGGTTCGGTTCACTCACTGGAATTTTCTGTTTTGAAATATGGGTATCTAAAGCCAGCTTTGATTTTCCTTCTATTCACTCAGGGTCGAAATGGCCACTCTGCATTTCCGATGACGACAGTACGTGTATGGCTGGTAGAGTTCTGCCGGAGCCTGAGCCAGCACGGGGCACAGTGGACCCTTCATGTGACTCCGGGTGTCTGTGCCTCCCAGCAGTTCTGTTCTGTTTGTGTGGCAATGGGAGCGTGACACTTGATGCTTGTGTGCAATGAACAAGTGTTGTGTTCCTGAGCTAACCCTCCTCCCCCTCCCCGTCCTTCCTTTCCCTCTTAATGTTTTTGAGTTTTAATAACTGCGGGTCAAAGCTAGTGAAAATGAAACCATCGTGTAAGCTACCAAGTAATACAGAAGTAGAGTTTGCATACTGAGACTACTGTAGTATGAAACGTTAAGTACAAAATTAAACAAAGATTAAATATTAAAGGCAGTAATTGAAGTAAGTTAATTATCTTTAAGAACCCAAAGTAATTTTTCTTGAAATTGAAGTTTTCAAAAAATATTAACTTGTATTTCTAAGGCTCAAATTTTGTCTGAATTTTATTTATTTTTTTTTAGACGTGTCCAGTGCAATTATCTGAGAAGCTAATCTTGTCTTCCTAGCTTTCTGTACCTCAGGATACTGGCCTGCCAGGAGCCTTATGCTTGCACACATGGTTTTCGGCTCTGCTTTAGAGATAGGCTCAGAACTTACATTTAACAACAGATAGCATTTGGGACCACATGTTTACTTACCGAATCTGAAACTGCTACATGAATGAAGCTTTCAAGAATGGAAGAACTTAGCTGATCCATGACATCAATCATTGGCCTGTCATCATCCTGTGTGAAGGAGGAGTCAGTTACACCCATGGGAAATGCGTCCTTCCTTCCCACCCCACAGCCCAGGACACGGAGCAGAGCAGCCTGCCAGATGGCGATAAAGGTTTTCCCAGAGAGATGAGAGTGTCAGGGGAGAGAAGGCAGGGACTATAACCCTGTGGTCCTGAGGATATACAGGGCTTTTGGTTTCCAGGGCGAGATAATGAAAGCTCCAGTTTCAAAGTCCGCACACACTCAAGAATCTAAATACCAGCCTTGTATACTAGTCACAGAGACCGGCATTCATGTCTCTGTGATAAGCTTCTGGAACAGAAACCCTGCAGGAACATGCCTCTCTGGGACACTAGAATGCTCCTTATTTGGGGTCCCTGGCTCACCAGGATAACTGATAATGGGGGCTGTGACTGACTGTTAGTCCCAAAGAAAACATACTATAGACAGACCCCCACATCCTGTGCTACCCACAGACTGCGCAGCTCTGCCTTTTATCTTGGGAGGACATGTTTTTCCCATCGTCACCGAAATGAAGCTGTTTGGTTTGGCACCGTGACTTTTTAAAGAAGATGTATTACTTCTCCTAGTCTATTCTCTAGTGAATACATAGCATCTTCTTAATTAGATGGATGTAGGACACTGAGAAAAATGACCCATAACTTAATTAATCTTAAAATTCTTAGTAAAGTAGGATCATTTAGTAAATTAGAAATGGTCTTTTCAGTCACTGTCAGAATACACGGTTTGCCTCTAGTAGATGAAGGGCATTGTCATATCGATGAAATCGCAACAGTACCGATACAATTAGTATTCGAGTGTGGATGAGGGAAGTCTCACAAGGCCCCACCTCCAGATGGAGAGCTACAGGCAGTTTATGGCTGCTGAGAAGGAATTAGTCTTCTCCATGGATGAGCCTCCAACAGGTTATCTTATCCTAAGTGTTCAGCCCCAAAACATGTCTGTATGCACAACACTAGATGGACTCAGCAGACTGTATTGATACATAATATACACCCAACAATGATAGCAAAGGAAGAGATAGTGAAATTGACGGGGACATAAAGGAGTTGAAGTGGGGAGAGTGTTGTTGGAAATGATGTAAATGCAGTATGAAGTGCTCAAAAGAAGCAAAAAAAACCCAAAAAAAGGAAGGCTAGTATGGGGGCTGCAGAGATGGCTCAGCAGAGAGGACCAGGGTTTGGTTCCCAGCACCCACAGGGCAACTCACAACTCTCTGCAATCCCAGTTCTAGCAGGCTTCATGACTTCTGGCTTGCAAGGATCCTGCATGCCCATGGTACACACAGATGCAGGGAAAACACTCATACATATAAAATAACAATAAAACCTTAAAAACAGTTAACAGGATTTTTTAAAAGAATTCAAATTATAGCCTGGGAATGGTGTTGCATGCCTTTCATCCCAGAATTTAGGAGGCTGAGGCAGGCAGGGCTCCATGAGTTCAAGGCCTGCTGGGTCCACAGAGTTCCAGATCTTGTCTCAAAACAAAATAAAGAAAACAAAAAGCCACTACCCAATTAAAAACCCAACAGTGTATCAACAATGAAGTCTTGATGCTACGCATGTTGCATACAGGCAACAGTAACGTGAAGGCTAGACTTCCTGAGAACGTGCCATACCTCAGGCTGACCCAGGGCAAGGAAGAGAGCTCGGATTTCCTTAAGTATCAACACGGACAATTTGCGTGTGGCCACCTGGAAGCTGCAGAGCAAGACGAGAGCAAAGCCTTCGACAGCGTGGAGGACACTGCAGTGGGGGCCTCGTTCCGACTGCATCCTGTGGCTGGAGCCATTGGGAATGAGCTGTTGTGCAAGAACACAGTCGGAGTTTAGCAGATTAACAAGGGAAGGAGTACAGTTTTTCTGCACATTTGGCTTTGCCATATTAAAATACATTGTAACAGCTTAGAGACAGAGTGTGTGAATTGATTATTATTCATGAAATATCCTCATTCCCTTTTTGCTTTTCAGATCAATGGGTGCTTTGCGATAACACCAGCCATCTGATGGCTCTGATGAGAAAAGACTGTTCAAAGGCCGTTCAGAGAGAAGAAATGAGTCCTGTTTCTGGCCGCACCATTTGGGATTATGTGATACCTGCGTCAAAGGGGTCTAATTTGTTTCCACTGAAGTTTGCTATAGACCAAAGACATGACTGAGTTGAACTTTCAAATAATTTTACTTTTTACTGAGACTTGCTTACGTGTGTGTGTGCACGTGCATGCACACACGCGAGCGCGCGCACGCGCACACACACACACACATACACGGGAGGTACCGTATATATGTGTACTGGGAAGGCTGAACTTAGAGCATCCTATGTACTAGGCAAGTTCTCTACTCCCAGGAACAGCTCAAACCCAAAGCTGGAGACTTTTCAGAAGAGAATTTAGGTTCTCTTGGGGTGGGGTGGTGGGGGTGAGTAGTCATTATTGTTTATTTGCATTTATTTTTAAAAACTTTAAAAATATTTTTATTAGTTTTTTTGTTTTTGTTTTTTCTCGAGATAGGGTTTCTCTGTAGCTTTGGAGCCTGTCCTGGAACTAGCTCTTTGGACCAGGCTGGTCTTGAACTCACAGAGATCCACCTGCCTCTGCCTCCCGAGTGCTGGGATTAAAGGTGTGCGCCACCACCGCCCTGCTTTATTAGTTTTTAATTGCATGCATGTGCCTGTGCGGTGTATGTGCACCTGAGTGCAGGTTAAGTCCAGAAGAGGGCATCAGATCCTCTGGAACTGGAATTAGCAGACAATTATGAGCTACTTGATAGGGTACTGTTCTCGGGTCCTTTGGGAAAACAGTGTGTACACTTAACTGCTGAGCTATCTCTCGCTCCCTTTTACCTGCCTTTTGGAGCCGGGTCTTATTATGCAGCTCAGGTTAGCCTAGAATTTACGATCCTTCTACCCCTGCCTCCCAAGTGTTGGGATTAGAGGTGTGAGCCATCACATTCATTTACATTTTCTCTGGGAGGAATCTAATCCGAGCTTTGCATGTTTACATGACATGTTCAGGAAGTCCCCAAACTGCAGTCACATGACCCTTAAGCCAAGACAAGTAACACCCTGGGGCCCATGCCATTCAGGATTCCTGCTCTTCTGGCAGCTGTCTTTTGTGCGTGTTGCACACAGGGACCTGAACACCACCCTCACTGTTCCCTGGGTGCTGCTGTGCCACCCAGAGTCCACACAGGATTCAGCCACTGATGACGCTGTCCATCTAGAACCAGAGTCATCTGCACGGCCACTGTCAGCTCACCGTGTGGCACTGAGAATCTGGTCCTCTTCAAGGCCCTTCCCAGATTGCTGAACTCATTTTTACCGTTCATTCTCAAGAAACCCTAAGATGGCATTTTCATCTCTGTGGGTACAGGACGGAGTGACAAGTACGTTGCTAAGTAGGAAAAAAACCAGCCTGGTAGACAGCCAACTGTGAGATCTACCCTCATCTATCTCAATGCCCACAGCCTGGTAAACAGCTAACCATGGTATCTACCATCATCTGTCTCGATGCCTACAGCCTGGTAGACAACTAACTGTGAGATCTACCTTCATCTGTCTCAATGCCTACAGCCTGGTACACAGCCAGCTGTGAGATCTATCTTTGTCTGTCTCGATGCCTACAACCTGGTAGACAGCTAACCATGGGATCTACCCTCATCTGTCTTGATGCCCACATCCTGTCCAGTTCTAGCTCTTAATCCTTCAGTCATTTGTCCTTATTTTTAAAGATTTATTACAATTTTCAGTTGTGTGTATGTATGTATCCACAAAAGATTATGGGTGCTCATTTAGGACAGAGGTGTCAAATCCCCTGGAGTTGGAATTATAGGAAGTTTCAAGTCATCCAACATGGGTGCTGGAAATTGAACTTGGCTGCTCTGAAAGAGCAGTATGCACCTCATTCATTCATTCATTCATTCATTCATTCATTATGTAAACAGTGTTCTGTCTGCATGTATGTCTGCAGGCCAGAAGAGGGCACCTCCAGCCCTGCAGTATGTACTCTTAATCTCTGAGCCATCTCTCCAGTACACTGGCCATTTGTTTTTATAAACAAATGTGTGATCATAATTCTTTCAGGTGGAAAAAAAACCTCACAAACAATTTCTACTCTTTACATACTCCTTGTTGGAGTTAACAAGTCCAGCCTAATGACAGATCATATCCTGAGTTCTTGGTCACAGTGTGGCTGATGGAAGAACTAAGGGCTAGCATCAGAGGCAGGTCAGGTAATATGTAACAGGAAAGAAGAACTCTTCTCTAAATTTACTGTTTTTTTTTGTGTGTGTGTGACAAGGTTTCTTTGTAGCTTTGGAGCCAGCCTGTCCTGGAACTAGCTAGACCAGGCTGGCCTTGAACTCAGAGATCCACCTGCCTCTGCCTCCCGAGTGCTGGGCGACACCACCGCCCAGCTAAATTTACCGTCTTTGTGTGTGTGTGTGTTACATAAATGTGTGCAGTGAGTGGGCTGGCTGGGGGAAATCACCTCAGAGTTTCTGATTTTGCTGGCTTGTTCGTAGGCTCTTCCCTGGGTTTGTATGACCAGCTTCCACTGGGTGAGCAACTGCAGAAGCAACTTTAGGGAGGAATCGAGGAGGGTGTGATGCATGTCATTTACTTCCCGGAGCAGGAAGTTTGTAAAACCGAAGAGGACGTCTTCCCGCCAGTCGCAGAAATCAACCAGCAGCCCCTGAAGAGAGTTCTGCGCGATGTGCCGCAGTTCATCATCCATGTGAATGGAGAGCCTGGGAAAAGAGAGGGAATGAGAGGACCGGCTTCCGTTTGCTTTGCGGTGGAAGAAAGAATATGCAATTCTCTACTTTTGCTTATGGTTGAAAATGAGTCTCACTTAATTCTTAATAAATGACCTAAATGAATACTTTTTTAAAAATAAAGTTTAATTTTATATTTACTTAAAAGTTTCAAAACTGTCAGTTCCCCTGGAGCCTCCATGAGCCACTCCCAATATTACCATCTTAAAAAAGGCTTTTATTCATTTGGGACTGGGTTTCGTTGTATAGCACAGGCTAGCCTGGAATGCACCATGAAGACCAGGCAGGCCTAGACTCATAGAGATCTTACTGTCTCTGCCTCCCGAATGCTGAGATTAAAGGCATGCGCCACCATGCCTGGCTTTATTTTTATTTTGTCTGCATGTAGCGTGTGTGTGTGTGCCTGACACATACAGAGACTGGAGGAGGACACTAGATACTCTGGAACTGGAGTTACAGATGGTTGTGAGCTGCCGTGAGGGTGTCAGGAATTGACCCCAAGTCCTCTGCAAGAGCAACAGGTGTTTCTTAACCACTGAGCCACCTCTCTCCAGCCTTTCTTTAAATAGTTTCAAGTTACCTTTGTTGCTTACGGTTTGAACTCACTAGCTCCTTGTTGTTGTTCTGGTTTTTTGAGACAGGGTTTCTCTATTTAGCCCTGACTGTCCTAGAACTCACCCCATAGACCAGACTGGCCTTGAACTCACAGAGATCCATCTGCCTCTGCCTCCTGGGATTAAAAGCATGTGCCACCACCGTCGGGCCTTTTTCTCATTTTAGGTTTACTATTTTAATTTGTTATATTTATATCTGTTTATTTCCTAAGACATTCAGGATCATAATCTTCCAAAGATATCAAACCATGTTTTAAGGAAGTATAATATTGTAACAATTGGGAATTAGCATTAAATGAAAAAATGTTAATCAATAGTAAAGATACTGGATTGAATTGTGTCCCACATAAAACTCATGTGTTGACACCTGACACCCTACCCCCCCCTTTATAAAGCAAACCTTGTTCGGAATTTAGGGCCACTGCAGAAATAATTACATAAAGATCAGGTCATATGGGGAGTAGGCTGGGACTCTAATCCAGTAGGATTGGCAGTCTCTGCAAGAGGACTTCTGGAGATAGACAAATGCCAGGAGAGTACCATGTGAAGGTAGAATAATGGTCATGGTGATGCTTCCACAAGCCAGGCAATGTCAAACATTGTCAGGAAGCCACCAGAAGCGAGGTTGAGAGGCCCCGAGCAAACATGCTTTCCCAGCATTCACAAGGAAGCAACATTGCCTTCACTTTGGCTTTGAACTTGCGGTATCCAGACCTGAGAGACCATCAGCTGCTCTTATTTAAGCCCCAGCTTGTGGCACATTCTTGCAGCAGCTCCAGCAAAGCAACACAGTTCTGGAACCAGGCAGCACCGAGAGCAAGAGCTGTGCCACACTGAGCCCAGAGGAAGCCATGAGTTGTTAATACCTTGAGTTTTCTCAATGACATTAGTTCAGTCCTTATCTACTGCATGGATGCAAACAGCCTGCAATCTGGAATCTGTCTTAACTCCAAGCCCACAGTGCAAGATCATTTTAAAATCCCCAGGAGCCCCATGGTGAGGCAGTCTTTGCTATTTTGAGTGGCCACATCTCTTGAGGTGATGTTATTTCCATATTTCACCCCAAGAGCAGGTCTCGAATACTATGAGTTCGATTGACCCCACCCTCATTTCCCAAGAGCCTCTGATGCAGTAGCTAAAAGATAACAGAGGGGTAAAAAGAAGCAATCTGTGAAGACATCTGATTTGACTTGAGGACTCCAGGAAAAAGTTTTAAGAAACCTATCTGTTTTGGGGTTTTTTAAACAGTTTCAGGTACATTTAAGACAATAATTAAAACACCAAATAAAAGCACTGAGGATAGGCTTAGCCCTGAACCAGACAAAAGGAAACTAGCACCGCAATATCAGTGGGGCCACCCTCCAGGTGGCTGGCATCAGGAGTTGGCAGGGCCTGGCACTAGTCCAGTGGCTCAGGTAAGCTAGCAAACAAGAGGACGTTTCCCACAGGTATGTGCCAATGCGAGATGCCCCAGGGCTCTATCTGCAGTGATCTGGAGCAAGTAATTGGTATGAGTCAATTACATGGACCCCAGGGCCCATGCTTCTTGCACAAGGGTGTAGCTGAACCAATAAAGATGCATTGAGGGGTGGGTACAGCCCAGACAAAGCTGACCTTTGGTTATCAGGTCAGACAAATGACGCATAGCACAAACTTTCTTACCGAGGCAAGTTCCAGATTTTCATCAGTTAGCTAAGGGCTTATAATAATACTTCGGTTATCTGGGAGTGTTTCAAATTGATGAAACATAAGCTGAAGAGAAAAGATCAGTTGGCAGAGACATCCCTGTCTAAATTATGAAGGATTAAGAAAAATATTACTAGGCAGAGGCCATAAAGTTGTGGTCTGGAGATACTATCACAGGCTGCAAAGGGAACCCAGCAGGCTGAGGGGCAGGCTGCTGATCAGCTCCAGTTTACCAGAAGTCATGGCAGTTTTGTCTGGGGCAGCATTGCAGAGACGACCTCCATCTATTTGCTGTGTGCTGAACTACATTTCAGGTCAAACGGTTAGTGAGGCAACACACACAGCTGGAAGCTATTCTTCTCCTGCTGTGCTTTTCACAACCCAGCGTGCTCACAAATGAAAGGGGAGGAAGTGTTTAATACATTTCAGATATCACAAGTTACTGAAGTACATAGCTGCACCTCAGAGGCATCCACAAATTAAAAAAAACACTAGATAGAAGACAGTGGAGTTCAGTCTCA
Organism: Ellobius talpinus; assembly: GCA_001685095.1. Lineage (NCBI taxonomy): Eukaryota > Metazoa > Chordata > Mammalia > Rodentia > Cricetidae > Ellobius > Ellobius talpinus. Next base: position 4,157 of record LOJH01035400.1, on the reverse strand, counting down.
GGAATCTCTGAAAATGTAAGAAGCCAGATCTTATTTTTTTTAAATAAAAAAGTATGTGTAGGTGCTTTGACTGCATGTATATCTGTGGATATACTTTTGTGGCCAGAAGAGGGTGCTGGATCCCCCAGAACTGGAGTTACAGACAGTGGTGAGCTGCCATGTGGGTGCTAGGAACTGAACCCAGGGGACCCAGGTTGCTCTTCCAGGGGACCTGGGTTGCTTAATTGCTGAGCCATCTCTCCAGCCCCAGTTTTAATTTCCTAACATACAGTCTCCTTGTCTAAAATCAGGAATGGGTCTGTACCCAGCTTACCTAGAAACTTACAAAAACTGTACAACATGGACTATATCGTACAAGAGTGAAGATTCACTGAAAAGAACTACTACTGTCGTGAGCTGTGTGTAAGCGCTATGCTAAGCCATCTCCATGCGTTACCGCTGTCGTGAGCTGTGTGTAAGCGATCTCCATGTGTTACCACTGTCGTGAGCTGTGTGTAAGTGCTATGCTAAGCCATCTCCATGAACTACCGCTGTCGTGAGCTGTGTGTATGCGCTATGCTAAGCCATCTCCATGCATTATTGAATTCTCACAGCCCTGTGAGGTGGGTGTCATATTAATGAAGTCAATTTTTTGAAGGGGGAGCAAATAATGACTATCAAATCTCTAGTGCACATATGGAAAGACAGGACATAGGACTGTCAGGGACACTGACTGTCTTTTTTGTGGTCTAAGGAAGAAGTAGGACACATCTGGGAAGGTGAGTAAGAGACAAAATTGGGGAGAAGTAAGCTCCACCTTGTATGTGGAGATTCCTTGGGGGTACCCCTCCAGCCAATCACACAAGAACAAGAATGTAAGACAACTTGGGGTTTGACCACAAAGCCAGGACAATCTCCACAGCCTCCAGGAAACCCACTGGGTAAGATTTCTCAGACCAGCTATTATTCATTGGCTGAACAATACATATGATGTCAGAAATTTAGTAGCTTGGAGAAGGAGGCTTGCCAGCTTCATTCCACACACTACTGTCTGTGGTTTGTGGGTCTGCAGTATTTAGCTGGACCCAGAAGTGCTGGCATGGTGGGCCTGCAGCATTCATGTGGGACACATCCTTCAAACCCCTTACTGGGAGTTGAACCGGTAAGGGATGGGAGCCTGAATGAACACTGGTCTGGCTTTTCCAATTATGAAGAAAACCTAATTTTCTGGTAAAAATGCACTATTGATTAAGCATGAAGAGTCTAGCGCCCTCCTCTGGCCAGGCTGTGTATATTGCATCAAGTCAATTCAGCACAACCTTGATAGGACTTTGCTGGGCAGAGTGGTGGAAATCTTCCTGTGTGGCAACAGAAATGTACATTTCTCGTGAGTAGATCACTACACCTTTATCTCTGGACCTCTGGGTGGGGGGCATGTGAAGCACCTCATTTTCCCAGGACACAGAGGACCCGGTGTATAGGTCACAGGCTCTTTATTGCTCTCTGAGAACACTCTCTGACTCTTTTATTTTTATAAACTTCCTTTGAAGTTTATATTTTAAAAAAGCCCTTTTAACAAGCTTCCAATAGTCTGGCTATTTTTCTTGAACTTTCAAGAATATTTATTTGTTCTTTTCTCCTCTAAAAAACAGTACTCATGGCTTTGGGCTTTATAAGAATGTACACAATAATAAACAGGACGCTATAAATAGCCCAGACATTCCAACGATGTCTAACAATCCCCTCCCCGCGTGTCTGGCACCACGATCCAGATTCCAGCATCACCGGATTAGGCTGTCAAGGTGATTTCAGAGGTTAGGGAGCCTTCTACCAGACCCACAGCAAAGAAGGCTCCACATTATCTAAAAAGCCTGGCATTTCAAAGGCTTTCATGTAGGCCATTACCAGCCACATCTCTGAAGAAAGCCAATGTCCCTCCCACCCCAAACTGATAACTGTCACTTTCCCACAGACTTCCCTCTGACTAAGCAGGGTGTAGATGCCTCAGTGCTATTTAGCCCTCTCAAAGGTCCTCAGAGACATGTAGCATCCTTCTAAAATTACCAAATTTTTACCCACGGAGAAAGGGTCTGCTGGGGGTTTAAATAATTTGTCTAGGTCGGACAGGCAGTAAAACAGCAAGCAGGGATACCAAGTTCAAACTTTTGAGAAAATTCTGCCATTTTCCCATTCTTCCCTCCTGCTTCCTCCATCAGGACCTTGCTCTCTGTTGGTCCACATGGCTAGTGGTAGGGGCCTTACCTACAGATTTCTTATGAGTCCTGATCCCTGGTCCCCGGATTCTCCCATGTCCTGCCACAAAAATACTAACTTTCGGTTGTCAACCTCTCTACTGCCGTCCACAGTAAACTGGCAGGTGACTCCTTTGTGCTTCTGGGCCAGAGATTCTCTTTGTTCTCAGTCCCTGCTCTCATTCCAGGAGACTACTTGAGTGGATGACCCTCACGGGACCCCAATCCCTTCCTTCCTCACTCTTCTCCCCCAAATCAGTGTGTTTGTTATTCATGGCTTGTTCTTTGTGGGTCTCCTCAGAATCGAAAGCTCACCTCAATTCAGGTCCATTTCCCCCTCTTTGCCTCAGCCTCCCTGCTTGCTGGGCCTTAGTAAAGCCAATGAACAGTGTTAGTTGTCCAAACCTTATACAATTTTGCAGGGGCTGGGAATTAAACTCAGAGCCTCACACATGTGAGGCAAACTCTTTCTATTGTATTTTGTTCCCAGTCCATGCCATTCTTAAAGTAACTCCTACGCTTGGGATAGAGAGGAGGAGAATCCATGGCTTGAAGCTTGATCATGCTTGAAGCAACAGGCAGGGCTCCGGTGACTGATGGGAGGTAATACACACACACACATACACACAACACACACACACGAGCTGGAAGGGAAATCTTAGGAGAGCGGTTTTGAAAGCCGTGGCTCTCCAGTAGCCTTTGCACTCAGCATCTGCCTATGCTAGAGGCATGGGAGGAGGGTGCGGAGAGTAGCAGGCAATAAAAGCTCCTGTCTGAAAGCTCGGGGGTCCTCTCTGTCCTAGACTGCTAGCTGGAGCCCATTTGCTGATGTCCTCTGGCTCTCATGCAGTAGGTGGCCCAGAAAAAGATGAGCTGTGTGTAACCAAGGTTGCTCCCTTCTCTAACCTGAGAACCTCGTCCCATCAGAATCTAAATAAATAAACCGAGGCTCCCATCCCAGGGGATAGAGCATCGTTAGGTTTTGAGGTTCTCGTAGGGGGTTAGGCGCTAATACTTTTTCTCTTTCCTAGGCTTTCCTTTTTGCCGATGTTATCAGATTAATATACCTCAAATGGCATTTAAATATTTACATTTATGGGGGACTGGAGAGGTGGCTTAATGGGTAAGAGCACTGGCTGCTCTTCCAGAGGACCTGAGTTCAATTCTGAGCATCGCTGTGATTGTGAGCATATGGATGTTTTGCCTACATAGGTGATTGTGCACCACATGGGTGTGTGGTGAGTTAGGATAGGGCAGCATCCCTATCCTAGACTGTGAGATGCCAAGTGGGTGCTGGGAGCTGAGCCTGAGTCCTCTGCAAGGGTACAGTCAGTACTCTTAACCACAGAGCTGACCTTTCCAATCCAAATAAAACAATTTTCAAAATTACATTTATTGTATATGCATGTGTGTGTGTGTGTGTGCTTGTGTGGGTACATATATGATCCAGTATACGCCTGGAGGTCAGAGGACAATGGTCAGGGGTCAGTTCTCTCCTTCCACCATGTAGACCCTGAGGACTGAACTCAGGCTGTCTAGCACCTTCACCCTCTGGACCGTCTTGCTAGTCCCTAATATGACTTGTCAATGGTGTCACCTGCGGTTAAAATTCTCTCTAGGCGGGCATCTATGTCCTTTCATTATTGGCTTTCCTAACTCTTTTTTTCCCTTCATGTCCCCAATCCGGTGATGAATCTTAAATCTCCCTCCTATCCCCCACATCCCAGTGACAATGGTTTTGCCTTCTGTGTTGGTATTTTGATTTTAAATGAAAGACACATGTTGTCAACAGGAGTTTCAGATTATAGGAGACGATGACTACAAACTACAAGGAGATACTTTCACTCAAAGCAAACAGTTTTTACATTTGAGTTGTGTAGTGAAAGGGGAGCAGGCCTGCTTTTCGTCCTGCCCAGCTCCCGCACG
>LOJH01035399.1:1276-15778 GCA_001685095.1 Ellobius talpinus | reverse complement strand
GAGGGGAGGAGGTGGAAATTTTTTAATAATAATAAAAATAAATAAATAAATAAATAAAATGAATCAAATGTTTCCTAATAATATTCTCTTATACTCATAGATTGGTGCCCTCTCCATTTATCATCAGAGAGACTCCTTGTGGCAGCAGATGGGAGTGAGTACAGAGACCCAAGCCAGGCATTAGGCAGAAGGAGTCTAAATTGGAGGTCTACATCATGACCCTCTACATGGAGCTAGAAAAATTTCATGGAAAAGTGGAGGAAAGATGGTTGGAGGCCGAGGGGATGGAAGAGGCCATGAAAACATGGGCTAGTTAATCAACCAAATAGGACTCACATAGGTTCACAGAGATTGAAGTATAAGCACAGGGCCTGCATAGGTTTAGGCATTAGGTTCTCTTCATATATGCTGTAACTGTTACCTTGGCATTTTTGTGGGACTGCTAAACTAATAGCCATAGTGTATATACAGAGAACCCAGGTGTATCTCTGATCTTTATGCCTAGTCTTGGGGCTCTTCCTCCTACTTAGTTGCTTTGTCCAACTTCAATATAAGGGCTTTTGTCTTATCTTATTGTATCTTGTTTTGTGTTGTTTGGTTGTTGTCCCTTGGAGGCCTGCTCTTTCTGAAGTGAAACAGAAGGGAGTGGATCTTGGGGAGAGGGAAGACTCTGGGAGCAGTAGAGGTAAAGGAAACTGTGGTGAGAACATATTGTTTTAGAGGAGAATCTATTTTAAAAAGTGTGAACAAGAACTTTGAATACAGAGGACATATACAGCAAACCTGTCACCTCTAAGTGAGTGACAAATGAGTGGCAATTCCATAAGCTATAGATGTTGTCAGAGGCATTGCTCTAGACAGGACAGAAGGACCTGTGGCAGCTGTGTGGAGTCCGGGCCAAGACAGGATTATGAGCACCTGTTGTTTTTCAAGCAACAGATACCTTGGGCCATCTTCACTTATACAGTTTCAATGATTTAAATATATAGTTCTACGACTAGCCTTTACTTCCTAAGTTTCTAAAACGATTACATCAATTACCAGTTTGTTACCTGACTCTTTCTCTTTCTGTTTCAGCTCTCTCAAAGGAAGCCATTACCTTTGTGTATCTATATTTCTGTCAAAATACAAAGGAAAATTTCTAACTAGGCACACCTACAGGTAGAACCATTGTGTGGTTATGGAAACATGCAGGGTGAGAGCTAGTTTCCTGTGGCTAATATTTATGTCTTTACTTATGGTAAGTTCTGTGTTCTTATGATCAACTCACTAACAAGAGCTGGATCAATCCATTCTACTTTTTGTACTATTCTTCCCCTCTGTGGGAATGTCACATTTTTCATTTATCCTATAGGCAACATAACATGGAAACTTACTCATAATAGTTGTATTGCTTGTCAGTTTTCCTTATGTTTGTCTTGCTTAACTTCTTGGGGTATTGAAAAAGCTATTAGAAATGGGGGAACAGTAGTTTTCTGTAATTCTGCTTCATTCCCTGTACATAGAATGTTCTCATTAACTCCTGACACTATCTATTTAATAGCATTCCTTTAAAACTCTTGTGGTTAAAATCATTTTTTCCAGAATAGCTATACCAATATGTAATATTGAACTTCAATATCTACTGTTATTCGTTCAAGCCCGCAGGGTGGCCAACAGAGTAAAATCACTGAGAGAACACAGCACACACACTTCAAGGATCATGCCAGAATTACACAGCAAATTGCCTTTTGCTGTGAGCTCTTGCAAGTGGGTCAGGATCTCTACAGGCCTTGTCACAAGGAGGGCAACTCATGCTATTCTTAGGCATTGTTCCCAGAAGAATTCTCATGGCTCCCACCAAGATATTGCTACTATAATGAATGAAAGGGGAATAATTGATCCCACCAACAAAATAAAAATGCAATGCTAATTTCCCCTTTATTTCTGGGTTGCTGTTTAAGTGTTGTCACTCTGTGGAAGGATTCCATTTAATACACTTATAGCTCCACTTAGATGCGTGTCTCTAAGCACCAGATCTAGTCAGTATACACCTAAGCCAAATAAATTCCTCTATCTTTAGTTAAAATAAATGTATTTAGTTGAAATAATACTAAAATAATAATGAAACCCAAGAAATTGCAAGTATAATTAGAGTTTGTAATCTGACACAAAAAATAGCTATTTTATCTGATTTATGAAATACCATACTGAAAGTGAAAATCAGAGTGGTCATATGATCATATTTTCACAACAACATAAAGTTGGAAAGGAAGATAGTGTATAGATTGTGAGTAGGTAAAAACAGCAGGTAGATCATTGTTGACAGAGGCAGAAAATTAAGGATATGGAAAAAATAGGAATCCAAATGACTAGTGTCTTGTAGACTATTTTTTTACTATTTACTATTCTTTGTAAAATAATGAGAAATGATTTAACTTTTGGATTCCCAAGACACCGTAACTACCACCCTGAGAATAGTGACAAAGAATAAAGATCAGATTACTGTAATTATTCATAACTCATCTGGAATAATTTATGCTAGACTACAGACAACACAATTTAAATAGAAATAGAGATAAATGGCTTCCTATTTCACATACTTTACAAATGAACAATATGATATGTTTAAACATCAGATGAGCTATTAGGGTAGCAGAAAGGATAAAGAATCCTTTGAAATTTTCAAATGACTGGAACACTGAATGAGCGGTATCACCTGAAATGGAAAAGGAGTAGATGATACTTCATAGAAAGAGACATAAGAATTTTAAACTATAACATGCTAATACTATATTCGTACACATTAGAAAAGGAGATGACATTTAGCATTGTAAAACATCAAAACTTTTAGTTCATTTCTAAACTTTTTGCCCATACCATGAACAATGTCTCTTTCTATTCCTGGCATGGACAATCACTTTCTGGTTATCCTGTTTTTATTTTGCTACTCATTTAGAATAACCTCTTGTTACAAGTGCAGTGCTGCATTATGCAATATCTAAATGAGAAGACATCTTCTCCCATAATCCCTACTTGCAGGAAAGGGAGATGATTCTTTGCAAATATCTGAAGAAACTGAGTTTACCATAATATGATTTCGAGAGGATAAATGGAGAAAATGAGAAAGCTGAACAGTCTTCTGCTATTCTAACTACAATAGTACAGTCACTAAACAGGCAAACAAAGTAATTTTGTTGTCAATCAGCCACTTAAGTCTTCCAATAACATTACTCAATATTGCTGACAGTAAACTGAGATGAATGCCTTCACATGTGAATTATTTACATGAGTCTCATCAACTACTCTGAATTAAGAATGACACTGATGAATTAATTTTATCACTATATTTTGAAGTGATTTGATATGTGCTGAATTCATCTGAATTCAAATAATGCATAAATTTATCTGTTGAAATGTAATCTCCAAGATGGTAAATACTGATAGGGTCATAAAAGGAGGAGAATGTAGAAGCCAGGGTAATTCATCTTCACATTATCAAGAGACAGAAATTGACAATAAATTAAGAAGACAGAATTTGTTGACCCATTTCAGAACTCACAGTAAAGGCATTTCTCAATTGCATTTGATTTTGCTACATTACAGAGAAGAAATTGTGCATATAGCATTTGGCCACACAGAAATTGCTACCATGAAAAATAATGGCAGAAGCTTTATTTGATAAGTTTAAGATAAAATAAAACTATTTTATTTAGGAAAAATAATTGGTAGTTTGTGAAAGAACTTGATATGTAGATATGTGGTTTAGGAGGTTCTTCTGTTTGTGTATTGCTTTCATTGGCTAATAAATAAAGAAACTTCTTTGGGCCTGATAGGGCAGAACTTAGGTAGGTAGAGAAGACAACTGAATTCTGGGAAAAAGAGCAGAGTGAGAGACACCATGGATCTCCTGCCTGAGACGGAAGCTGAATAAAATCTTGCTGGTAAGCCACAGTCACATAGGAATACACAGATTAGTAAAAATGTCTTAAATTAAGATGTAAAATTAGCCAATAAGAAACTAGAGCTAATGGATCAAGCAGTGTTTTAATAAATACAGTTTCTGTGTGGTTATTTCTGGTGAAAGCTAGCTGGGCTGCTGGGTCAAACAAAGGGACCTGCTCCATGCAACAGTAGGCCCTCATGTTACAGATATGTAAGTGAGAGTAATATTTTCCCTTGTATTGAACTACAATAAAATCAGGGAATGGTGAAATATTGAGGAATGACCAGTAGCTCTAAGCATCTGTATTGCTGAAAGCATTTGGAGAGTCTAGACTTAGATAAAATCACTCAGACAAGGATGGAGGTAGGGAAGGGAGCAGAAAAAGAACATCTTAGGAGAGAGGCAAGGAAAAGTAACAGTTTCCTGATATTCTCTGGACTCTCTGTTCTTAAGTAAAGAAAAATGGAAATGTCTTGTATAGCTTATAAAACACTATTAATCAGGGCCTGCCTCCAATGTCAGGATAGAAATAGAATAAAGAGCAATGATGTCTGTAGATGGGAAAACTGGGAATAGAAACAAGGAAAGAAGAAAACTCATTTAAAGGAAACAATATAATATAAAAATTTATGTCAATAAAATGATCAAGATTTGCATAATTTTCAAGAGTAATAATTTATGCAGAAAGTATATTTACTCTGAATTATTTTCAATGCTTTGCTCTTCAAAGATGCATGGAGTTGCTACTTTTGTATTCCTTTGTTATGCTTTAGAGTAAGGATCACACAACATCACCCAGGCTACTATTAACCCCAGAGGATCAAGTGATCCTGCTGCTTAGGCTGTGAAAGGACTTACAACCATAGACCAGGCACTTGCCAATATTCTTGACTGTAGACCCTGCTTTTCAATAACAGTCTTTCAAACAATTTTGTCTAGTTTCATTGATACACTTATGATGTTATGACTTATGATCAGTCACAAATACCCTTAAAAGTTGAGAATTTAATTCATATTTACTATCTTCTTTAAAGTGGTTTCAGGATTTTTTTAAACAGAAAATCAGAATGGCAGCTTAAAGACCCAGGTTTATTGGTGCACAATAGAAAGTTTCTGATATGAAATTAATTGATTCCTGAAACCAGGAAGCTAACAGAAAGCATTTTTTTGCTGAAGCGTATCTCTGCTTCAAATAGGCAGGAGAAGGTGTGCTTATATTGTTTAAATAATTATAACAGACTATGTAGGAGAGTGAACAAATGTAAAATTAATGAGTAATAAACATGAGTTTATGGTTTATCTCACAACATTTTAGCTTTGGTTTGTTCCAATTTCTTTGAGGTAATTTAAGGTACAGATTAAATATATAGGGAATTGCTCATATTTTTAAAAGAAAAACATTTTGTGAAAAATGTGTTAAAAAATCGAAACTAAAAAAGAGAATTTAATTCTTTGCCTGAGAAATGATTGTGGATGTCCTATAACCCTGCATTTTTCAACAAATCACGGAATACTCTTATCCTAATTACATTAGAATTTAAAATTAATGTTCATACTCCATTTTACACTGTTTATAATATGTAAACTTCCCAGTCATGGTTGGGTTTGAATATGTTCTATTATCATAACTTCCTCTTTAAAGATTTTTGTAAAATTTGATAATGAGATTAAATATCTACTACCTGTAGCAGTGAGAAATAGAAGAAATCAATTCTTGGTTTTTCTTATCAAAAAGTAACATTTCTGAAGTGCTTAGAAGAAAATAAGCTAATCATTTCCTGTTTTGAATTTTTTAAAGTATTGATTTACTGGTTATTGTGTGTACCCGAGTGAACCTATGTACATGTTACTGGACATTACTGCTGTCTCATTCTATATTCATCTAGAGTGTTCTTTAAATGAGAAATGGGGTAACCTCTATCTACCAACCGTGGCATAATTACCAGTATTTGAAGACTTGTTCTCAGTTGATGGTGCCGTTTGGTTAGGTTTAGCTAGTGGCTTTCTTGGAGAAATGCTTTCACTGGAGGTATGCTTTGAGAGCAAGGATGGCTCCATCTCATCTACTTCTCAATTCCATGACTGTAGTTTGAGGTACCCCCAGTTCTATTACTGTCACTTGCTCCTATGCTCTCCCTACCATTATTGATTAGAATCTACTCAAAATACAAAACAATAAATAAACTCTTTATACTATAGCTTGTCTTAGTCATGTTGTTTTATCATAGCAACAAAAACATGATTAATACATGCAGGTTCCTGGGATTGAACTGAGGATGCCAGGCTTGTGTGCCAGGTTATGTTACCTACAGAGCCATCTCAACATCTAAAAGTAAACATTTCTTCTTATAAATACAATGTAAATAATATAAAAAGAAGTGATATCAATGAGATTAAAACAGATCAAGTGTATGATTATAAGATTTGTTATGGAATATGAATGATTTATGAAAACTGAAAACTATTTTAACCAATTTAAGATATTGTTTATCAAAGATAAATGATTTAACTACATGATTTTACCTGCATATGTATTTATTTGTAGAACAAATCTATCAATAATAAAATGCAGCAGCAAAAATAAATTCTTGAAGAAGCATTTAAAAATTAGTTATTCTTCTCAAAGAAAAAAGAATTGCTTACACACTGTTCTGTATTTTCTGAAAAGTGAGGTTCTGAAGACTGCAAGAACTTCAAAAGGATAATAAATAAATTATTTTAATAATGACAATATGACTTAATTTAACAAACACATATCATTATAGCCTTTAAAAAATAACAAATATTTACCTTTATGCTTCACATGCATGGAGATAAGATTAAGAATTCAGCTTTCATTAAATTTAAATGATTATACTTCATTGCAGAGTTAAGAATATGCCTTACCTATGAAAATTAGCTCTTACATTTCTACAAAATGTTAGTTTTCTCTGTTCTGCTGAATATACATTGGCTCTCGACAGATTATAGCAAATGTACATAAATCAGAGATAGTAGAATTATTTAAATTATTACTTTTCTGCAGAAACCTGAGGATGCTTAATTCTAGAAAACTGTGGTACCTCAAATTTAACTTGATATTACTTGATTGTTCAATCAATGTTATTCCATTTTAATGCTTGTCTCTATCTTATCAGATCATTTTACTTTCTAGGTACTCTACTGTTTAGACATAAATACCAACACAATAATTATTTGTTACAAATATAAAGATAGCATTGTATGTATGCATATATAAATTGTAGCCATATATATATAGAGAGAGAGAGATAGAGTAAAGATAGATTGAAGATATGTAGATGAGATAGATAAATGGTAGATAGATAGATGATAGATAGATAGATAGATAGATGTTTGCTTAAATATGTATCCATCAGCATGAATATTAACCTATCAGACTCCACCTAAATAAACTTTTAAGTAAAAAAGAAATTATGTGAGAGAAGAAATCACTTTTAAAAGTATTTTTTCTTAGTTAGGGTTCCTATTGCAATGATGAATCACCATGACCAAAACAACATAGGGAGGAAATGGTTTATTTGGTTTACACTTCCAAATCACAGTTCACCTGACTTCAAGGAAGTTAGGAGAGGATTCATGCAGGGCAGACCCCTGGTGTCCACAGCTGATGCAGAGGCCATGGATGAAAGCTGTTTAGAGGCATGTTCCTCATAGCTTGTTCAACCTTCTTTCTTATATAGAACCCATGGCCACCAGCCCAGTGATGAAACTACCCATAATGGACTGGGTCTTTTCTCTGAAATCATGTATTAAAAAATGACCTCCAGGTTTTGCTTCAGTCCAAGATCTTGGAGGCATTTTCTCAATTGGGGCTCGCTCCATTCTGGTGATGCTAACTTGTATAGAGTCAATATGAAACTAAGCAGGTACAGTAATAAAAATCTAGAAAGCAAATCATAGAAGAATTTACTGTATTTATGATATTGAAGCTAAATGAGACAAGAAAAATACTTCTGAAATAAATAATAAAAAATTATGAATTGTAGATTCAACAATTTCTAAACAGGGATGCACAGCATACATAAAGTAGGATTGACGATTCATCATGTATTGATAATAAAAACTGTCAAGTAGAAAAAGCATAGTTAATAGTAATCAAAGTCTTCTCAAGACAAAATAGTAAGTCAATAACAAAATGATAAAACTGGAAAACAAAGAGTGAGTGCACACTTTTTCAGCACTTAATTGGTAGAGGAGATGGAGGACGAGTTTAAGGTCAGCCAGGGAAATATAATGAGTTCTTGGATACCCTCAGTTTTGATGTCATATCATTCATGATCAACTCAAATAACAATAGCAATAATAAACATGTTAATTATAAAAAAAATTTAGGCCTGGAACCTATTAAAAATATAATCTGCTTTTATAGATCTGTTGTTAGTCAGCCAACATTTTAGAAATATCCAGAAATAGTATTTGTAACTGCTTTAAAATTTTAACTAAAGAACTTCTTTGTGTTATTTCTCTGAAGTTGTTCACAGTTGTGTATTTTCGATAACTATAATTCATGCTTTTGTTTTAAAGACTAAGAAATCTTACATGTCTTTCATTCATTAGGGAATCTCATAAAAATGATGGTTTTCATGCTTTGAAATATAGTATTCAAAAACATCCACTATAGTAATTTTAAAATATTGTTCACAATATAGAAATGGTTTCTATAAGATTAACAGTAAAGTGACCTGATAGTATGTACCGCCACAACTTTTGAGAGTATTTACTTTTTGTATGACAGTAATTCTGTTTGGTTGTTTGTTTGTTTGTTTTATTTAGCCCTGAAGATCAAAGGGAGTATTTCTGAGCTCTTATGAAATTCCAACTTTACTGTCTTGTACTAATCATTATTTTTTAACATGGAAATTTATGTTAATTATGCAAACCAGTCAATTAACTGTGTCAATGATATTTCCTCAGGTGTTTTAATTACAAAACAAGACTGGAGAAATTGCTCAGTGGTCAAAAGTACTTCCAAAGAACTCAAGATTTGTTCCCAACCCCATATCATGAGCTACCTAACCAACTGTATCTCCATCCCAAAGGTATCTGACACCCCTTCTGGCCTCCATGGGCATTACTGCATATATGTTTTTCACTCATAAAGACACACACACAGAGAAATGAAAATAAAATAGTTATTTAAAAAATTGAAAAAATAAATATGCCAGGATGTTAAAGAAACCACATACTTTCTTTCATTATATAGACCATATGTTGCAATATCAAATATAACTCAAAATTAGCAACCTTTACACTGTCCAATGCTCTTTACAAAAGTATGTCTAAATTTCTCAGTTTCGAGAGGCCAAGGGTGAGTAAATACTTTCAACTTCAAAACACATTAAAAGGAAGCTCTTTTGATGGATAAACCGACATGCAAAAAAGTAAAGAAATAACTGGCTTGCTTAGCTCTTGAAGAAGTATAATCCAGACCATGATTTAGATATTTTGACCTAGTTGTAATTTTGCCATATTTGCTTTAAATGACAAATGTATATATTTTCCCAAAGTTGTAGCATTAATTACTTTTTATTTAAATTCAATTTTTGCTCTAACCTCCCCTTCCCCCCAATACGCCCATTTTTTTTCCAGGAGATTTTTCTGTTTCCCCTTTCCAGGGAAATCCATTTTTATCTCTCTTAGATTAAATCCATCATTTCTATACCATATTTGCCTTTCTCCCTTTAGAAAGAGATTCCTAAATATAATCCCTGTTTAGCCCATTTTTTTGGCCATCGCCAACAAAAACTTGCAACAAACCCTTCTTTACAATGACCAACATCCAAAACTTAACAAATGACAAAAAATTGCAAGTCCAACTCTACAGAATGTGGGTATCATGTTCTTTGGATTGCTTTCTGTTGTCTGGGGACAATGGCATCTTTTGGAGACCATGAGAAAATTGGAACATTGTAAAGTACTAGGAGAGCTAGCTATATCATTTTTTATTCAGTCTTTTTGTGATGGTAAAGTGGAGGGCTTGCATGAAGTCAAGGCTGGAGCCATTTCAGCTAACAGCTGTGAAGTTATTCTCCCTGGGGCCAGAATTTTGAGGAAGCTGCAACAGAGGAACTTTGAGTTTGCATAACTTGGACTACTTTTCTTTATTGATTTCAGGCCCTTTTTTCAGAAAGCACACAAACTTTTAAAGATAACATATAGATCTGCATTAACACAAGTTTGAATGCATAGTGTACACAAGTAAGTTAATCGTGTTTTTTTGTTAGTTTGTTTCATGTTTGAGCAGGTAAAAAGCATCTGTTAACTTTATAAGTTAGTTTAGACTGTATAACCAAACCTCTATGAATGCCACATGAAAGGATGGTATGTCATAATTAGTCATGAAGACTCTTTAGCCAAAAAGATTTATCATGTCTCCTTCAGACTCAGAGCTGTTCCCATTGTAGAGAGTTCAGCATAGATCTCACCTGTCTTGTAGTCTTTCTTTATGTCTGCAGCCAAGATTTTCAGGAGTTCTCCCCCAATCAAATCTTTATGTTCTGAAACTATCCCAATTAATTGTTAGCAGATATAAAATAATTTCAACATAATAATAAAGATGGATAGAATGTGACAATGTAAAGCCTGTAATACTTCTGTGTCAATCCTTACCACCCTTTCCTATTATGCCTTGGATTTACAGGAAAGAATACCTTCCACCTTTAATTAAAATCTACTTTTGTGTGTCTGTGTATATCACTTGGGATTTTAAAGAGAATTAAAAGGAAGTTATCTAAGCGGAAAAAAGAGAAGGTGTAAGAAATTTACTCATTTGAAAACTAAGGAGTTGGCTATTTATCGATGAGGATTACACCCTAGTAGTAACTAATTCACAACTTTGAGTAATCATAGTTAGCTATATAAGGAAAATAATAAATAAACAGAACAGACTAAATATATAATTAACCAAATATATTATTGAAATATATATCCAACAAAATACATATGATAAAACTCAACTATAAAAAGATATATGTCTTTCCTTAAGAATTTGTACTTAGAAATGAAATAAGAAAAGTCAGATATCAGATAAAAGAGGCCATGTTCACTTAATTATATGATTCTGAAATAATAGTGAAATATACATTTTTTAAAACAACCCAGTAAAATACTTATTTTTAATCTCAGCACATAACAGAAAGCTGTCTATGTTCAACAGAACTGTCCCAAAATCCTTCCATATTACTTATCATTGAAACAGTCAACATCTCTTTAGGATTTCCAAGAAAGCCTTCAAGAGTCCCAGCATCACAGATTTCTCAGGATGTTCTCCATGATGTGGTGTCACCATTTTCTCCAGGTGCTGCTGCTTGTGGTTCATATCTCAATGACAATTAGGGTTAATTTGTTTCAACTTGTGTTAATACAACATTTTGCAGGCAATACAGAATACATTTTCATTTTCTTTTTTGAGAACTGAATCTAGTTAACTTAGAGAACATTTTTCTTCCAGTCTTGTGAACACATTTGTAAATAATGTTTGACTATTTTGCACCTTAAACACCAATATCTCAAAAGTCTGAAACCTCTGTCTCCAAAATCAAAAACATTTTTCAGTACTGACAGTATACCACAAGTGTGAACCTGTACATGTGAAAATTTTCTTCAGTCACATCAGTATGGGACTATTTTATGAGCTGACATAAATGCTGTGTATGTGAGGTGTATGTGAAACATAAATGAATTCTGTGATTACCCGAGTTTTCTCACCTGTGTCTCCTTATACATATTCAAATATTTCTCATCCCAAAATATACCAACTGAGGCTATTCTTAGCTCATGTATTTATATTAATGAAGGCCTATTCTGAAAAGGAACTATAAAATTCTGAGTTCCTCCCTGAGCAAGAATTATGTTTATCCATTCTAGAGGATTCGGGCTTGCCATGTAATTTTAGGCAATTATATGTGACTATTATACGACATTTCTGAGTGGCAACTGAGAAATTTGAAAGTTATTGGTATTAAGACCAAAAATGATTATTCCTCAAGAAAGTTCAAGGGGCAGGATACATGTGCAGCCTTCTCTGGGCACAGGAAATGGCACAGGGAAAGTGAACATATGTATGATGTCAATCAGACACAATTAGACTTATAAATGACCAAGGATGAGAATCTATTACACATTTGTAAAAATTCTTATATGCTGTCTTTCTTTGATGCCGATAAAACTTAAAATGCACATTTAGTGAAAAAATAATAGAAATATATTTAGTATTTAGCTCTGAGTTAGCCATATGGATATGAGACAATTAGGTATATTTACTAATTCCATGAAACAAATAATGGGTGGTTAAATGTGTGATCTTGTTTTTACTGCTTCTTCTTTCCTTTTCAACTGATTCAAATGTTTTAATACATATTTATATTTGCATTGTATATTTATATATACACAAGACTATTAAATAGGTTTTGGAAATAAATGTTTTCTAATTTCCTTATAATATATTTTAATTGATAAGTTCGCTACATGTAAACAACTGAAACATTCCATATTCTATATATAATGTAGTTTGTTATGCACATGCTGATAAACCTTTTTATATTTTGCAAATTATTAATTTTTAAAAAGTTACAACCAGCATTCTTTATATTCTTCTTGCTTTCTGTGTATCCATGTATGACTAATGAAGGCATCAAATTGCTCATTATAAGAAAATAAGTTTTAAATACTAAATATATTTCTATATTTTCTCACTAAATGTGTATATTAAGTTTTACTGGCATCAATGAAAAGGAGCACATGAGAATTTCTATGGATGTGTAATAGTTTTTTCATCCTTAGTCATTTACAAACTTAAGTGTAATCATGTCTGATTTATTTTTAAAGAATAACATATTTTTATTTATGTATCTGTCTCTCTATGTAAGAATATACACATGCATTTGCACACCTACCAAGAACAGAGTAGGGCATCAGACCAATTGGATCTAGATTTACAGGTGTGTATATTCTGCCCAATGAGGATGATGGGAATTGAGCTCTCATAGTCTGGTATAGCAGCAAGTGTTTTTAACAACTGAGCCATGGCATCTCTAGGCCATGTCTGATGTATTTTTACAGATAGAATTTTTGATAATTTCACAGTGTTTTTCTTAGCATTTTTTTAGTTTTCTTATGTTTATTTCTTTAAAGTGGTTATTGTTCATTTTCTATTTTTTGTATTTTTACATTTCATTTTATGAGAATCAGTGATAAGGGCTATTGACATTCATGACACCTTATCAGAAATTATTTGAAAAATCCTTTTTGTGCCTTGCTGCCTTCCTGCTGTTGTTCTTGAGATATACTTGGATCCAAATATGTCTACACAATTTGATTTTGTTTTAGTGGTCATGTGGTATAGTAAACATAAATATTATTGTAAATATTTTGATTTTTGTAGTCATTATTGAGTACTGCACTTTTGCAAATCAATGAATATTACTTTAATTTGTTCAGTTTTTATTTCTTTCTGGAATAAATGCTAAGTTATACAACCACTAGTAATATCCTTATAGGCCATTGTTCTCATTTTCTCTATTATTGTTTTATATGCTGGGTGTTTGTACACAAGGGTGATAAATTTCTTCAGAGAATACAAACAAAATAAAAGCTCATGTTGCAAATGACATAAAACCTTTTTAAAAGTATCGATATAAAACCTTTTTAAAAGTATTGTCACTTACACGATCTCTCTCTCTCTCTCTCTCTCTCTTTCATTCTCATTCTCTCAATCTATTCAGGGAAAGGATTTATATAATCATCATTTTTCAGGCCTAATTGCATCTATTTCTCCTGGGAAAGTAAATCTTCAATGTTATGTTCATAAATTTTATTTCTAATCTGAGGAAAACACCAGTTATTTATTGCTTTAGGACATTTTCTTTATTGGCATATGTTTGTTTAAAAAATATTAGGTTTTATTTTGTCAATTTCCCATATGTTGATGACTCTTTTCTTGTCACCCATGTCACCCACACTCGTCCTGACCATGCTTCTGTTTCTCCTTGGATTCTCTAACAGTTTTTTGCCTAATTCTAAAAATATTTTGCATTTTAAATTATATATATATATATACATACATATATGTATATGTATGTCCTTATGTGTATGTATATACATGTATATGAACATATACTGACATGTGGCTATATCTTCTTTCAGCATAACACATTCCTCTTGCTTCTCTCTGCATCTCTCTCAACTCCTCTATCTCAGCCCTTCTTCCCCTTGTCGTCCTACTCTGGATCTCCCCACCCAATGTCTTCCTGTCCAGGTAAATGCCAGTCAGCTCTTTATTATCTGGCTGCCTGGACAGTCATTCAGAGTTCTTCTGTAACATTGGAGCCTACAACTTTGACCTACAGGCCTACTATATCCAACATACATTTTCATGATGCTGGGAATCTTGAAGAACTGTCTATCCATTTTTATTGAGTTGCACAAACATAACACCCCAAACTAGAGAGAAGAATATATATAATACAGCAAAATTAACTTTAAATTTGTATCAATAAACCATAATCTGTACCAATGCAAATAATTTTGATATTAATAGATGTTTTTGGATTTAAGTA
>LOJH01035398.1:1720-15485 GCA_001685095.1 Ellobius talpinus | reverse complement strand
GTTTGTAGGGAAATGAGAAATCCTTCATGATCAAAACTAAAAATAGAGTCTGTTAACTGGCCCAGACTCAACCAATCACCCCAATGTGATCAACAGACTCAGCCAATCCCCCTGATGTGATCAACAGACTCAACCAATCACCC
This sequence comes from Ellobius talpinus, assembly GCA_001685095.1. Lineage (NCBI taxonomy): Eukaryota > Metazoa > Chordata > Mammalia > Rodentia > Cricetidae > Ellobius > Ellobius talpinus. Next base: position 15,342 of record LOJH01035398.1, on the reverse strand, counting down.
TGCTGTGATCAACAGACTCAACCAATCATCCCATCATGGTCAACAGACTCAACCCATCACCCCAATGTGATCAACAGACTCAACCCATCACCCCGATGTGATCAACTGAAGCATAATTAATAAAAACCCAGGGACAGATACTGGGGTTCAACCTGAAGTTCCAAAAAGGAAAACAGCCTGCCATTGACTTTTACCTTGACTTCAGTCCAAAATGGCAATCCTGCCTCCAGTAATCTCAGAATGAGACTGTGAGTGAGAGCTGTGAGTGTGGCTACTGGGATTAAAGGTGTGTGTTACAACTGCCTGGTCTGTAACACTAACCAGTGGGGGTGTTTTACTCTCTGATCTTCAGGAAAGCTTTATTTATTAAAATACAAATGAAATGCCACTATAATCAACAGACTCAAACAATCACCTGGATGTGATCAACTGGCTCAATCAATCATCCTGACATGATCAACCTACTACTTTCCTCAATCCTCTTTAGACCTGACTCACTTGCAGCAATGATGTAATCTCTGTAGAATGACATCAGCAAGCAGAATGGCTGCCTCACTACATTAACCACTGGCTTAGTGGAACTCAAGAGCCAACTTCCAGACAGAGAGATCCTTGTCCAAAATCTAAAACTATGACCTGAAGGACCAATCAACTTTTTCTGGTGTTGTCCGGTTGTTCACCAAGTTTGAATATATAGTGGTCATGAGAGGACCTGCAAGGTTGACATTGGATGCCATGAAGGCATCCTTCCAAGGATACAGACACCTGCTTCCAGATATTTTGAGTATAGTAGAAAGACACAAAGTTACAGATTTATTGAGGTTATGAAGAGGCTAGGAAGGCTGTGTGCCCGTTGGGTGAAGAGGCTAGGAAGGCTGTGTGCCCGTTGGGTGACAGGAGATCATTCCTCTCATCTAGATCTTAATCTGGAGCTTTTTTATTGGTTGCTTTTGAGCCACCTGACTACAGCATAGCCTCAGAGCTGATGAGCACCATTATGGAGGTCGGTAGAGCCAGATCTAGTCACTTTTGAGATACATCGGATGAATTCATTCAAAGGCTGGCCTAAGGGTCCTCAGCCTAGGCTGCTAGTCTGTCCATAAACAGGCAAATCATTTCTGAGATAGTGTCTCTCTGGTCAAGGAGGTTATATCAAAGGGAGAAATACCCCATGCCTGTCATGAAAGTCTGAGGGCTGTGCCCAAAGGTGACCCCACACTGGGGAAAGGGTGGGTATATATTTATGTAACCCCATTGGGTATGATAGGGTTAAATATCTAAGAGGTATTTATTATGCTATGGATCTTTTAGCTGGTTATATTGGTTAGGCTAACTATTGCCCCTATTGTTAAGTAGTCATTTTTAATCTTTTAATCGATATGATAAATATTAAGAAAAATGATATTAAGAGAAACTCGCAAATACTGGGTTTTTTTTGAATCGCTGCTTTTAGGCTGGTGCCCTTGGATAATTTGTGTGCACTAGTTACCTTGAGAATCTTCCAGAAAAAAAGTCTGTCATTGATTTGTTTAGTAGGAGTTTGGCTCTCTGGTGAGCAATCAAAATATTCCCACCTGTGTATCAGGGAGAGTATAGGAATGCAAACATGTCACCCCACTGTTTGCTCCTGGACACTGTTTTCTGATTTCCCAAGTTTCTGGCCAACACCACCCCTACCCCACCCTGTCACCAGCATCTTAGTTGGTTGGCCTTGCAGCACGTCCCTGAAACCATGATCCACTAGTCTGTCCCATCTCATGCTGTCCCACTGAGATGTGACTGCTTTGTTGTCTCACATCCCATCATGTGTCTGTCACATGATTGCTGAGCATCCAGTTCACAGTAGACTCTCTCCGGAGTGTTGTAGGCACTGAAAAGAAGCTGGTGAGAGTCACAGTGGGCTGTGTGTTCCAGTGGAGAAAGGAGAACAAAACCAAGATAAATAATGTGCCAGAACAGAGGTGGGGCAAAGATCCGCGACTGTGGCTCTGGAAAGCAAGTCGTGTAGACAGAAGAGGAGGAAGGAAGGGCTTGTGGGGAGGGGGAAGAACAGGGGACACGGAGGGACACACTGGGCTGGGTGGATGATGAAGTCTTGGGGTGGCAGGAAGGATGGAGATGACAAAGAGGAGCCGGGAGGCCAGAGTTGTTAGCTTTCACTCTGAGTGGGACAGCAAACCAAGAGAGGGGCTGTTGTCAGCTGTGGGGACTCCTGTGCAAAGCCATGCTGGCACCAGCCCCAGAGAGAAGCCATGTGCTTTCAGAGGCTGCCCTCTGGAACCAGCATGCTGGCCAGTGAGGCCTCTAAATTTTCTAAAGGTCCTTGCATGGTTTCCTCAGTCACCTCTGAGAATGTCAGGATTCATTTTCTCCTAAATCTGTGCTCTCACAAAGCCTAGGAACCAATTCTCTTTTCTCTTTGTCCTTATGCTATAGTGTCTAAGGCTACGCATAGCAACTAAGCAAAGTGATATAAAACTCGCTATTGTTTCCTACAGAGACTCACGCGTGACAGTGAGGTTGAGATCCGGTCACAAATGGCCTCCATTCTGTAGTAGCTGAGAAATCCTGTAGTCTTGGCTGGCCAAATCTCAGTGAAAGCAAGTAGAGAATTCTTGAACACAAGATCTCCCCTGGGATTTCTGGGCTACACAGATAAAGTCAAGATGTCAAGGAGGCAGAGCCTTTAGCCCTTTATACCCCATTGCCTGCTGCTGCCCCCTTGTGCTGGAGGCCATCTTTGCTACTGACTTACTGGCTTGTCCTGTGACCATGAGCATTTGGCCAAGTTCCTTCACCTCCCTTGGTCACAGTTTCCTCACTTGTAAAATGATATGATTGGCCAGTATTTCTTAGCGGTCTCAGTCTTCGAGGGCCAGAAGGACAGCGAAATGTGGGCACAGCCACACTTCCCTAGGACCTGCCTACTGGGGAGAGGCGAAGAGTTCTCTATGAACTTTCTTAAGCACACGTGAGTGCTCAGATAGATCCCAGAAATATTCTAGGAGATTTCAGAAAGAATGAAATGGCAGAATTTCACGGCAGAGGGATGGAGACAATTCATTTACTCTTTGGCAGGTTTGTGGCTTTACTGAGACTACAGCTTCTTTTCTATGCAGGAAGCACACAGTGTTTCCTCTCCATACCTGCTTATTCCCCTGGAATGCAGGCAGGATCCACTGCCCACATGGCGCATGAACTTGAGAACAGATGGGCCTTCCACACTTGCTCTCAGTGTGGGCATCTGGTGAAGATGGCTCCAAGTCATCCTGGGTTTCATGAGGTAGTTATAAGTAAAATGTCCCCAACTGGCTGCTCGCTCTCACCTGACCTGGTGTGGTTCTTCATTTAGACATACTAATGTCAGAAGTTTGGGGTGTTTATTACTGATAATAGTTGCAGCCTTCAAGGCAGCCCATCCTTCTCCCCCTCCCACTACCCATACGCAGCTCAGTAATCTTCTGCCACAGTGCCTGTCTTGAGTCTAAAATCCTCTCTGGTTGTTGCATTCTCCTCGCTAAGAAGTGCTGTGTTCCTAGAAGGTAAAACATGCCATATCATGCTTTACAGGCTTTCTTTAGTGTTCCCCATTGCCAGATACATGCCTTTAGCCTACAGGACCCGGACAGGTTCATCATGGCTGCCAGCACCCCGAGTGAGCTCCCCCATCTCTCCTCCCTCCCTCTTCTCCCCTCTCTCCCTTACTCCCTTGCTCCCTCTTCCCTTCCATCAGTAGGCTCCCTTGTTCTAGGGGTGGCTAGCCTTTCCCATGTTCCAATCCCCACTCCCCACTTTGGGTTTGCACTTCTGCCACTTCTAAGACCTGCACATGGCTCTTCTGGAAGTTACCGTGCTGGAGACAGTGGGCTGAATGACAGTTTTGTGCACGTGACATCATAGGTCATCATAGGTCATCATGCTTTTCAAATTCCTCAGTCTAAACTATGAAATTTAGCCTGGGTGCTCAACCAGGATTTTAAATAATGGAACAGGACAGAAAATTGTTTCAGAAAGTCAGATTGGGGCAAAGAACAGGGAGAGAACAGGAGTGGGTGGGGCCAGGGAGGGTGAGGAGAGGTTGGCCTAGGAAGGGGCCCTTAACTAGGACTGGAGAATTCTTATGGTGGAAGGAAAAGGAGCTCATGGATAAGAGAAAATTCAGACTGCGAGGGGCAAGGAGAAACATGGGCAGGATCTTAGATACACATTCAAGGTATGTGTGGGGGGTGGGGGTGGAGTGTGGTTCTCAGTGGACAAAGACAGACAGGAACCTTATGTTATTCCTGTGCCTGTGGAGTGGGGACTTTTTCCCCATCTGTGACCAAATGCCAGACAGGAAGCAATGTGAGGAGGAAGGATTTATGCTTTGCACACAACCCACTATAGCCTGGAAGGCGTGGCTGCAGCTGTAGGAGCCTGAGTCGGCTTGCTCACATCTTGGGGGACCAGGAAGCAAAGAATGAAAGGGGACTGAGCTATCGCTGTCAGCTATCCTCCCGTGGCCCACTGACCCAAGTGGGGCCCACCCCTGAAGTCTGTCATCTTCTGAGATGGCACCACAGCTGGGGTGTTTGAACTTGCTGATCACAACATGGTGTAACCTGGCAGGTCTTTCCCAAATCCCAAGGATTCATGCTGTTGCTTTTACTACGGCCTTGTGTCTGGAACTAGGTAAGGCCACCACTGACTTCATTTCAAACCCTGACATTTAGGAGAAGCCATGCATTGTCATTGGTTGCATTTCCGACTTCCGACCAGCAACCGCGGAGGCTGCATTTGTGTTTCAGGTCCTGTTCAGCATGTGTGACTTGTCAGCTTAATGCTTCATCTACAGTAGTGTTGCATGCTTTGTGCAGAAAATTGGAGATAAGGAAAAATTTATTCCTCTATTATGTAAATGATTGTTTAAAATCCCAATATATGGGGCTAGAGAGGTGAATCCATAGTTAAGAGCACTGACCTCTTCTAGAGAAAAATCAAAGCCACATTTCCAGCACCAACCTGGCAGATCACAAGGCTCTGGAACTCTAGTCCCAGGGGGTCTGACTCTGGCTTCAGGCTTCCAAGAGCACCAGATACACATGTGATTGTCCACATGGTGTACAACACCCATACACATAAAATTAAATAATCCTAATATTAGGTGTGACAGTTCATGTTTGTAACCCTAGCACTTCAGACGCAGAGGTGGGAAGACCTTGAGTTCAAGGCCAGCCTGGACTACACAGAATTTCCAAACAGCAAAACCCCAATTATATTTTTTTTCAATAAAGACACATACATATATATGTGTGTGTGTTTCTGATTTTTTATAAGTATAACCATGTCATTGAAAATTACTGGCAAAAAGTATTTGCTAACAGTGTTAAGGTGCCGACATGAGTCCTAGTGATTCTTAGAGGTGATACACGGAGTTGTCACACGGCTGGCTTTTCCTTGTGCCTATGAATGGAGGCTAGTATTAACAGTTTCAGGCTCTCTACTAATTGAAGTCCTCTTCCTAGATGCACAGAGAGGAACACAGTCAAGCTTCCTTCCCCTCTAGCAGTGTTCTCAACCCTCCTAGTGCTGCCACCCTTTAATAGAGTTCCTCGTGTTGGGGTGTCTCCACAGCCATAAAATCATTTTCATTGGCTACTTCATAGCTGCAATTTTGCTATTGTTATAAATTGTAATGTAAGTATCTCATATACAGGATCTCTGATATGTGGCCCCTATGAAAGGGTTGTTCAACCCCCCAAAGGGGTCACAACCCACAGGTTGAGAATTGTTTTCTTACAACATTCTAAAGTTTCGACTCCAACATCTCAAATGATTTTCCTCAAATGGTTGAAATTAGTAAGGTTTTATTATTATGAAGATATTCCTGCTTCATAAAAGTGAAGAAGCAATTCTCTGTGTCAGAAGACTTTGCACAGACAACATCTGCCCTGTGGGAGTTTGGAGATGGGAGAGCAGTAGGTCTAGCGGACAGTTGGTCACACGTTCTATTACATTGGTCCAGGTAGGTCTAGCGGACAGTTGGTCACACGTTCTATTACATTGGTCCAGGTAGGTCTAGCGGACAGTTGGTCACACGTTCTAGTACATTGGTCCAGGTAGGTCTAGCGGACAGTTGGTCACATGTTCTAGTACATTGGTCCAGGTAGGTCTAGCAAACAGTTGGTTACATGTTCTAGTACATTGGTCCAGGGAATCTCATGAAGTCTTCACCGGATTCACCCAAGAGCCCACCCTGAGGATGCAGGTTTGTAGTACAGGAAGAAGCAGCCTATTCTTATAGGGATCATAGTACACTTGGCCTTGAGAATGTGGCTTGGGAGAGGGGTAGAGGGGCAGAGGAGCAGAGCTTTGTCACTGATTTTTCCTTTAACCTTTACTATCAGCCAGAACTCATTATTTAATTTTCCCATCAGATGTAGTTGCGCACAGAGAGAATGAGAACATAGGGGTGGTGTAGACCTATTGGGTAGAAGTCCTCATTATCTTACAGAGACCCCACCTTCCATGTGTCCCTCAACCAGTGTCATCTAGCCCAGAAGTCCCTTTACAGCCCCATCTGTCCATTAAAGCTGTGCAGCAGGAGCTCCAGAGGCTCCGAGGAGTACAGGAAGTTGCCAGCCCATCCGTGGGAATCTTACTTCCTCAGTACCATGGTCTCCTTAACTCTTGCCCACATGACTTATCCAATACCTGAATGAAAATCAGCCTATGAGGAGATTCAAAGGGAGGGGGAGGCGGTTGCCAAGCAACCCTGATCCGTGAAGTTGAGGGAGATGCAGCTTTCACCCCAGGAAGGCAGCTGCAGTTGACTGTGCAGTGAACCCCAGGAGAGTAGATTCCACCGCTGCTCAGGAAGGAGTAGGGGTATCCTGAAGTCTCTGATTGAGCCACAGGACATTGATGTAGAAAAGCCGGTGGGCATGGACCTCCTCTATCTCCAGGAACCAAGCCCCAAGGACTACTTTGGGGGAAGGTGGAGTAAGACCTCTTCAGAGAAGACTCCACTTCCATTAAGTCCTTCAGATGGCCTGGAGTCTTTGCTGCACGACTTTCAGCAAGACTCGATACCGAGGATGTATTTTTGTGACTTTTCTAAATGTCCTCATACCTGTTAGCCTAGCGGGCCATGCAGGGTAAGAACATTATCATTGGGCTCCACCTTCTGGTTGCCCAGAAATTTGCATGGCTGATTCATATTGGCTTCTCAATTAATCCCAGTCAAACAAGGCTGTGGCGAAGTGGAAGATTTGAGTGTTGGTGCATCATTAAATGTCAGCCCTGAGTTGCCATGTGGGGAAGAGTGTGATGATCTCAGCATCTTTGCCTTGAGAAGCTGGCAGAGTCGCTGTCAGATGCTTAGATCCTGGCCATTGCTGCTGAAGGCTGTCCTCCACATTATCTAGTATGCTGGCTATTCTAATTTCATTTCTGACAAAAAAAAAAGCAGCCTGTGTAAGACACAGTGAGACACTAGGCTGAATGATGGCCTAGAGAGAGGCGGTGGCAGATGTGTGCAGAATGAAGAAGGGCAGGAGAGTGGAGTGGACTTGTCAATCTTCTACAGTGGAGTTCAAGTCCCCAGCTTGTCACTGTCTCTGTGTCCCCCACCAGAATTCTACACGGCTTCCAGGTCCTTCCCTCTGCAGGATCCTCCAGGATGCTCTCGCTATCTCTCAGCTGATCTCTATCTTTCTCCTTATGTCCTTATCTCCATTCATGCTCAGCTTCAGAAAGTACCCTGCCCCAGATCCATCCATTGGGTCCTTTTTATTTTCTTTGGCTTAAATCAAGATGTCCAACCCATGGCTTTTAAATCACATGACTCAGGATAACTATGAACATGATACAACAAAAATTTAAGCTTACTTGAAATACTATAAGTTTTTTTTGTCAGATTTTTTTTCAGGGAGTGGCGTGGGGAAGAGTCTTGACCAGCTACAGGCAATTCCTTTAGGTTCCATCTGAAACTTTGTCTCTGGGAACTGGTCATAATTCTGGAGATGTGTGGTTGGCCCCAATCATGGTGATAATGTTTGTTCTTTGGTATCTGTGTGTTCTATGAGATTCTGGAAGGTCACTCCAGAATTGCTTCTACTCTGGACTCTATGTGGTGTCCATGGTCTGTTGGGCCTCTTTTCATTTCTTTTTCATCTGAACCCACAGAGATCTCCCTTAACCCAGCAATCTGTCAGTGACCTTGAGGGATGCCTCTAGAGTTTGGACAGGCAGTTTTCCTGTGATGACCTCAGAAGCTGGACAATGGCCACCTCCCTGTTGTCCCTGAAGGGGATCTTGGCCTTTGAATGTGGCAAAATGGGATTAGGTGAGTGGCCAAGAGCACCTGGCCCCTGGTGGCCCTCTGTGTCTCATGTTTATCTGCCTGTGGTTCATGACCTTTCCATGTGAGTAAGCATGGCTCAAATATAATCCAATACAGGGGAAAGATTCACATGAAGAACTGACAGTTACTTTTAAACCATTTGGGAAAAAAACACTTCAGAAAGGCTTTAAAGGTGGAGAAAATCACAACCCTTTCATTGTATACTACAGTGGAAATTGTAATGTCACTAACTGGGTTGCATACAATCCATTGACTTCTGCCATAAACTTTAGATGCCAGAGGCTTTCCCACTGAAAGGGCCACCTACAAGAGACAAGATTGAGGAAGGTGAGGGAAGGGGCCTCGTTTCTTCTAGAACTTGTAGTGGAAGAGAACAGGTGACAGGTGAACCAGGGGGTGACAGGTGAACCCAGAATCCCACATAAAACTCCTCCGCATGGGTTCTTTGGTGGGCTCCCCCAGTAATACAGAAACAAGATGCTGTCTTTTGTGGACATACAGACAGACAAACTTCTCTTCGCTTCTGGGTCGAGTTGTAGCTGACACACAGAGACCCGCCCTCCTGTACAGTCTCACTTGAAGATTGTGCGGTCCTCTGATTTGTGATGTTATACTTCCGGTGAAAAGCAGGGAAGTCCCATGTGCTCAGCAACCCCCTCCTCAAGAAGGATGGGATATGACACGGTTTCTTCTTCCTCCTAGAGCAGAGGAAGCAACTTGAACTACTTTTGTGTCTCCCTTGTAGGAAGCAGCGGAGGCTGACACTCACCAACTTCTGGTGATACCCAGACTTATCTCGGTACAAACAAGCTGAGGTTTTTGGGACCTGGACCACATAGCTAAGGTCACTATCTTGGGGCCACTGAGGTGTGTGTTATCATCTTCCCTCTACCTCTCCTCTCCCCACCATCTATGCTGACTTCCTTTTAGAAAACAAATGGCTTTGGCAAAGGGTCAGGCTCCATCAGGCTCGCCTAGATGATCCCTCCCTGCACTGTCATCCTTCCGGTGTCTGCTGCCATCTTGTGGGAGAAGAAGAAAACAGTCCTTGATTTTTGCTGAATGAAGTCCATGCACGATTTTAGTTTGCAAAGAGGCAGCCCAGAGATTCCCCAGTGTCCCCTCAAAGACGCTAAATTACATCCATCTAAAGTCTCTGGAAACTGCTCCGAGGGAGGAGTGAGTGAGTGAGCAAAAGATAAAGGAGTGGATAAACCATTGTGTGAACAGTGGGGAGGAGTGAAGAGGGGGGAGGGAGTGAGCACTGCAGGGGACTGAATAGGCGAGAAACTCTGGAACACAGAAATGAGGGGTCCTTGCCTTGCTGGGAGGCTGGTGAGAAACAAGGGAACACAGAAATGAGGGGTGCTTGCCTTCCTGGCTGGCTGGGTTCCTTAGCAGATCATCCCTGAGTGGAGGCTGTTCTGGTCTAATAGACGAAAAGTTTTCAGACTGCTTTCTCAGTAGCCAGAGCAGGTGAGGACTGGGGAGGGGCTGGATTTGAATGGAGTCCCTAATTATGGGGCGCTAGAGTTTAGGAGTCCCTCATGAGTTATGGCAGGTGTATCGGAAGGATGAGGCCCTGGTGCCGAAGTTAATATGAAGATGTGTAGTGGGTGTCCGTGCTACAGGGCCTGGCAGGACCACTGGCTGCTCATCTCTGTAACTGGCATGTCTCACTGGGAAGATGTGAGGATGTGTGGTGTGGGGGTGCATTGTACATGAACTTGCAGGAAGCAGCTGGCGGCCAGTGACGCCATACAGACGGCAGTGTGAACTCACACTGGGCCACCTATAAGGCATTCTCTCTTGATTGCTGCCCATAGCCCGTGTTTCTCAGTATAAAGATTTATAATATGGATCATACATTTGAGGAAAGGGTGATAACAGCTCCAAAGGGAACAAATCATCTTGATTTGTTTGTTTTTGCCTCTGAAACAGATTCTGGATATACAACTCAGGCTAGTCCCAAACTCACAAATCCTCTTGCCTCTGGCTCCTGAGTGCTGGGATGAGAGGTGTGTGCCACCATGCCCTGCAAACATCTGTCTTGAGGGAGGTCTCCAAAGCTCAACCCTATCCCACAAAACCGACCTTGCTGGTGTTTAACTGCTCTTGTTAGGTTTGGGGAGTGGATAGGTGGCAGGGCTATCAGTGGATTCTTGGAAGACATGGAGAACGCAAGGAAAATAGGGACCATGGGGCTCGGGTACCCAGAGGGCTGTGCTGGAAGGCCTTTTGAGAATATTTTAATTTATTCCCAGATGATTTCCAATCACACAGGAAGATAAGGTATATTGACCATATCCAGTCCACCCCCCGATCCCTCAGTACTTTCTCCCGTTCATGTTCTTTTCCAAGTGCAAAAACCATAATAAAAAAAAATTAGCGTTGCCTGTATGCACATGGGTGTGGGACCATGGGACCGTCCATGGGGACACGGACAGTTTGCTGGGTTCACACCCTGGAAGAGATATGACACCTGCTCACCCCCCTCCCAAGCAGCCACCATTTGCCAATAGCTCCTCAACTAGCAGTGGCATCTCATAAGCCCCTCCCCCGTCCCTATTGGACCATTGATTGGCTTGATTCTGTGCAGGTCGGGTCTAGGTCACAACAGCTGCTGTGAGCTCATTGTTTTTGATGGATTGATTCCCTGCTGCACAGGCTTTTGCCAATTTATTTCTTCAGCCTTGAGTTCGTGATGTTTCCTGAGTCTGAGGAGCGCTGCCCCTCCAGTATTCGTGAGTTATCTGGTCTGTATCAGGGCTCCTCTCCTCCAGGACCTCTGGTTGAACAGCTGTTAGATACTCATCGGCTCTTATCTTTTTCATGTTTTGGTCTTACGTGTCTATGGAATGTTTCCTCCGAGCCGCACTCGGTTCAGAAAACTGAGCAATGATATCAGTCTTGGTAGACATTATGTCCCAGAAGAAGGAGATAGGAAAGTGGAAATCATTAAGCAAGCGTATACAAATGTTGCCATGTGGAGTGGCTAGCTTAGTCAGCTTGATGCAACCTAGAGTCGCCTGGAAAGAGCGTCTCTGAGGGATTGTCTGCGTTGGGTTTGTCTGCGAGCATGTCTGTGGGGGTTGTCTTAACTAAGTTAACTCCTATGGGAAGACTCAGCCCACCCTAGGCAGGGGCTCCTAAGTCGTATACGAGTGGAGAAACTGAGCTGACCACAAGCAAAGACATTAGTGAGCATGCATGGGTTTGTTTCTCTCTGCTCTCGACCATGGCTGTGGTATGACCAGCTGTTGGAAGGTCCTTCATTGCCTTCCCCACATGATGAACCTGAACAGTGACCTGGAATTGTGACCGATGAGGACCGGGACCTGGAACTGTAGGCAAAAGTGAGCGCTCCTTTCCTCTATGTTGCTTTGTGTCTATTTAACACAGCAACTGGAAACAAAAGTAACAGGGGTTAATGAGTCCGTGTCCAAAATAAAGAAGGCAAATGTGTGTGTGTATGTATGTATGAGGAGTATATGTATATGTGAGTGTGTATATGTGTGTGTATATGTGTGTGTGAGTGTACGTGTGTGAGTGTATGTTTGTATGTGTGTGTGAGTGTATGTATGTGTGTATATATGTATGTGTGAGTGTGTATATGTATGTGTGAGTGTACATGTGTGTGAGTGTGTGAGTGCATGCATGTGTGTGTGAGTATATGTATGTGTGTATATGTATGTATGAGTGTGTATATGTATGTGTGAGTGTACATGTGTGTGAGTGTGTGAGTGCATGTATGTGTGTGTGAGTATGTGTGTTGAGCATGTGTGTGCATGTGCTGGGAATGTGGGAATGCAGTAGGAAAAGATGATCTGGATGAATGCCTTAGGAGGGTAGCGTTGAGCTGAGACCTCAGGTGACCCAGAGTGAACTGTGTGGCTGCCTGGTGGAAGTCTACTCATGAGAGTGGCTCACAACAGACTCCTCAGAGGAGGAGTAATAAGTGAGTGACCTCGGGCAGGTTTCTTCTCTTTCCCAGGATGGCAGAACTGTGTGGAGCTGTAGGGGGCAGATCAGAAGGCTGTTGTGAGCGATCTGGTGGATGCCGCTCTGGCTTGCAAAGTGAAGGTAATGCAGAAGTGATGAGAAGCTGTCCAGTTCTAAGTGTGACGTGTGTGACTTGATGAAGGGCTGGGTGGGCAGGGGAGAGTGTCCTTGCATAGCTGTGTACTCAAGTCTTAGCAGCCAGCAGGGCAGTAGTGGGAAAGGCTGAGGGAAGTCGCCAATCGGGAGAGGCTGGGCAGCTCTCTCTTCCATCCTCGTGATACGGAAAAGAAGGGAGTGTGCAGAGACAGGGAACATATCCAAGCTGCATTCTGCATCACAGAAGGAAACGGTTTAAGAAGTTGGGCACAGAGATAGCACAATAATAGGCAGAGCTCACCAGGCCTAGCGCAGCAGATGACAGGTGCCCAAGGGGTCTGGATGTTCTTCTGGTGACATTATAGACACAGCTGAGATCAGGGAGGTGTCCTGACTAGTACTGAAGATGTTGTTTCTGGGGCTTTGAGGGCTCGATGGGAGTTGACAGGCATGTAGGACCCCTTCGTACTCTGATGGTGAAACACATGCAAGTCCCTATGACTTCATGTCTTCCTTCCCGTTCAAAAATTCTCTCTTCAGCCATGTCTGATTCACTATGGAACCTATAATTATCGCTTGCTTATTTAACTGGTTGATTTAAGTCTTACTAATTTGGAATAGTTTCTGTACCTTGTTTATGTTCTCCTGGTTTTTCTTTTGTCTTTAAGTACGGTGAACATGTGCTTATTTGAAACTCCTCTGAATCCAATACCTTGTATTTCCATTTCTGAAGTACCAGAATGTCAGAGTCCACTCTCTGTACTTTTGAGCTTCTGCCATCTCTGCATAACAGCTCTTCCAGCCGTGTTTTTATATGTGGAGGCTTCCGGAGTCATGCAGGGAGGAATGTTTATCTGCAAAGGCTTTTTATTTTGGTTTGCCAAGCATTCATCCATCACTACCATCTGACACTTTGAATCTTCATGTTTAGTTTATATCTTAGGGTCGGTCAGCCTAGCTTCAGATTCTCAAGGGAGGGATGGTCTACCTTCAAAGAACCAAAATTCAGCCATAGGTGTTTCCTAGATTGCTTACTTCTCAGTCCTTGTGTTTGATCACAGGATCCCTCCTCCTTGCCATCTGGGGTCATCAGTCTCCTCCCCCACAGGACAAGAAGCATACTCAGCCACAGAGATTCCAAGCCTGCTTTCAGCTAAGCATTTGAAAGCATGCATGAACT